>JAJMIH010000084.1:0-50083 GCA_030575175.1 Sugiyamaella novakii
TTTACTACAGGGGCAGCAGGGGTGGTAGGGGTGGTAGGGGTAGTAGGGGTAGTAGGGGTAGTAGGGGTAGTAGGGGTAGTAGGGGTAGTAGGGGTAGCAGGGGTAGCAGGGGTTTAGCATTAGTTACTTATCTTCTTCTCTGCGGACTGTTAAGTTTGGAAATAATGGCCTGGGTTTAAAAGTCCGGAGAGCTAATAGCCTGGCTGATAGTGGGTTGGGGCACCGCAATGCGGATACGCGAGTACGCTGTGGAGCTGTGGAGCTGTGGAAGCGTTGTTGCGCTTGCCCTGTCGTTTCCTGCGAGTTCTGTCGTTCGCACGTTGTGCGCGTTTACGTGAACTGAACGTGAACGTGTTGGAAGTTCGTGTCGATTACGCGCGGTTGTTTACTTCAAGGCGGAATGGGTGGAATATTAAGTTTTAGGGCCGTATCTGAAACCAAGCTATTCCTACTTGCGTAGCAGTCGGGAAGCGTAGGATCAGCTCGCCGTAGTGTTACTTGGCGTGGTTGATTTTGCCAAAAGAGTGGTAGCGAAACGGTTGCAGTAGTTAGCTAGCTAGCTTGCTTCACGTTGCAATGTTTTAGCTGAATTGAGTTAATGCTATCCTCAGTCATTAGCTGGATTATTGTAAAGCTGAACGAATTTTAATAGGTTCGGATTATTCGATGATATCATTAGGAGCTCCTCCGAGATGTGTGGTAACAAAACCAGCGGAGCGAGCTACGGGTCCGGCCGGGCAGAGCCCAGCCGCCGGAGGCTGAATGAGATCAGTTAACTCGTCTGCTTCTTTTCTGTTATTCGAGTTGCCCTAATTAGTCCTGTCCAACAATGAATGCTACAATAAATGCTACATTCTCAAATCTTAAATTTCTCCTCCGCATATATTTTCGTAATAAGAGCAGATCAAAAAATTGATCAGCAAGCAAAGTTTTCATTGGGAAATTCAGGGTCTAGGGATCTACATTTCAAAAATTCCTTGAATCGAAATGGTAATCGCGTGGAGGAATCGGGGGAAGAATGATAAGAGTGGATCCTGGTTGCGATTGTGGCAGGGTAAGTATTAGTTCAAGCCAAGATGGATTGTTGGGCAGGGAAAGAGATCAGTAACGTGTTTTGGTGGTGGTGACCTAGCGCCTACCCCTACAGCCTACAGCCCCTACAGAGCACCCCTACGGAGCACCCCTACAGAGTACCCTACAGAGTACCCCTACACATTATCCCTACTCAGTACCCTACTGAATACCCCTACACATTATCCCTACTGAGTACCCTACTGAATACCCCTACATGGCTCCTTTCCAGCCTGCCTGGACTCCCACCTCCTATTATAACTCGAATAGTCATAAGATGAAGATTCCGCTATGAAGGCAGATAACCCCTGATGATATGAAAGTGGTAGAACTATAGACATATTATTACCGTAATTTAATTTAATCTAATCAAATCTGTACTCGGATTCCATACTAAACTTAGAACCAAGCTACATTCGTATTATTATATTTACTACATAATCTATTAATTATTTTAATAATATTTCAAGACGATCTCATCAGCTGTCAAGGATTACTGTCAAAAGAGAGGTATTGTTATTATATTGAAATTACAAAAATGGATATTTAATATGTGGTAAGGCCCCTACATATGTATTATAAAGTGAGATCTATTGATGGAGAATGTATGAATTTGAGAGGAAAAAGTAGTGGTAGCGCGAAATGGCAGGAGGAAAGTAGGCAGCGCGAAGAGCAGGGAGAGCTAGGGAGGGAGTCAGCCTGTAGCGAAGGAGAGCGAGTGAGTTAGGCTATTTCTCGCTACTCAACCCTGGCTTCTACTTTACACTCCTCTAAATACCATACCAATCCTTCTTCCCTTTGTTCGGACGCGTCGATTGGCGTGCTTAACGGTTTATTTTTCTTTTTCATGTAAGGGGTTTGAATAATTTAAAATGAAATATTTATGCATGCATCACAACTGAATTACATGTCAAGCGAAGAATGGAGACGAATTGAACGACATTGGGAAGGAGAATAAATACCTAGGCAATAAGTAGTAAGAGTAAGAGTGAGCAGTAAGAAGTTAGATGGTCAGATGTTTTATATTATTTTGAAAACAATCTAACAATGATTATATTAATAAATCTAAAAGTCTATTAAAAGAGAATAATAATTTATTAATCTATTGTTCGTGTGCTATAGCTCTTCCTCTCATCTCTTCACCTCCCCAACCTAAACGTGAACTTGTATCAGCCGCTTAATGCACTATTGGAATCGAGGAGTACATAATCCTACATCATCTCACACAACTCCTATCCACATCACCATAGTAGCCATCAAAACACCAAACGCGGGGACCTTTAATCCATTTTCAATTAAATTTCATTAAAGTTAGACAGTCCTAAATATTCACCTTCTTTTGCATACTCCGCCTAGATTCCTTTCATAAATGGACCACCGCGAGATTTACGTGCGTTACTCCCCCTGCTTAACTTCCAAACTATTGGGCAACCAGGGGGATTAATATTTATTTTTTTGGCATATTGTAACTCGCGCACTGATCGTCTAAAGATGATACATAAAATATATAAGATGATGGATTAATCCAGAATTTTGTTGTTTGAATTTTGATTTTGTAGTTAGTTTTTGACTCAGTTGTTGAAATATAAAATCTTGTCAACAGTTAGACGACAAGGGAGAGGTAAAATTTCTCTCATCCATTCATTCATTTAATCAATCAGCTGAGTAGTATTTTAATATTCTTTTTTCATTCATTTAATTAGTTTTTTTTCTTATCAAAATTTTATTCAATTTTAGGACATTTTCATTTATCAAACATTAATTTTTATTTTGCATCACTCTTTTAAATTTCGACAATCATTCAACTATTCAACCGTTAATTAATAATAAATACACAACACAATGAAAGCATCATCTTCTCCTCAACAAGGTCCATACCGACGAAAACCAAGAAAAGTTAATCACCATATACTCGACATCATGGCCAAGGAATTGTCTCAACAAGCTCAGTCCGAATATGGTGAGGAAATCATCGCGTATATGGATGAATTGCAACAATTAACAATCCCTGATTCTGGTATGATGGATCTTCAACCTGAAATTGAATGGCATATGCGTCCATATCTTTTGGACTTTTTGATTGATACACACGTAGCTTTGAGATTACAACCACATACTTTATTTCTAGCAATTAACTTAATTGATAGATATTGTTCTAAGCGTGTTGTTTATAGAAAACATTATCAATTAGTTGGTTGTACTGCGCTTTGGATTGCTGCAAAATATGAAGATAAAAAAAGTAGAATTCCAACAATCAATGATTTAAGGAATATGTGCTGTAAAGCTTATGAAGGTGATATGTTTGTTCAAATGGAAGGTCATGTTTTAAATACTTTAGATTGGGCTATTGGTCATCCAACTATTGAATCTTATTTACAATTACATTTTGGTAACGAACCATCTAACCCAACTCTACAACATGTTTCTCAATATTTATGTGAATTGAGTTTATATCATCGTGCATTTATCTCTTTAACTCCATCAGTTATTGCATCTGCTGCTTATAACATGGCTAAGCATATTCTTAGTGGTAATGATCATTCATCAATTCCTCATTACATGTCTAATGAAGAAAATCAAACAATGTCATTATTATTCCAACATATGAATTCTCCATCAAAAAGTCTTCATAGAAAATATTCCAGTTCAACTTTATCACAAGCAACTCATTTAGTGTCAAGTTTTGTTACCAGGCAACAACGCGCTTCTTTACGTATGCCTCCAACCCCTCCTCCCTCTGGGCTTCTTCTTACCAATCTTACCCCTCCTTCGTTATCATCTTCTACTTCATCAACTACCACCAATTCCCCTGGTGATTCTCCTATCTATTCAACTGTTACAAATATGATGGGCAACTCCAAGGGAATTCATATTAAGATTCCTGCTCCATTCAAAAGTGAAGGATATCTCACTCCACCTTGTACCCCTGATGAATTTAATGGCCCATTGAACAATCGTTCAAATAGTATTGCATCTGTAGCATCTGGAGGAGCTTCATATCAACATTCAGATATTTTTAAAAACACTGGTAACTATAATTCTGTACCCATGGAATATACTCATTCCATGGAAACTTGAACACTTAGATTAGATATATATAAGTTAACCGGTTTAACTTGGACTTTGTAATGATTAATGAATACTTTATTAACTATTTGCTGAGTGCGCTGTTTATTGTCAGTCGATAATCTACTAGTTACCTACTAACTATTCACCAACTCACTGATTACTGGCACCGGACCAGAAAATCAACTATTTTTTGTTGGAATACAATTTCAGTCAATAAATCTATTTATTATCTATTTAAGTGAATCAGCTACAACCTTACCTACTTGCATAGCCCAATCCCATCGAGGATCCTTCTCAATAGTTATAGAACCATCCGGATTAAACAATCTATATTCCGTTAATGAAGATGTACCCCATTTATCACTCTTTCCAGTAGAAATCCATTCAGAAACTGGTTCAAGCCATTTTTTATAAAAACCCTTTTCATCCTCTCTAATTCCATCAAAGGCAGTATAAAACCAAATACCTAAATCTCCAGCATGAGGAACCTTTACTTCAGGAGGAGCATATTTATCAAAAAAATTTCCACGATATGCAATATGATAACGGTAGATTTCATTATTTGTCATTCCAGCCTTTGCTAAACTATTGACCAACAATCTAGAAGAAACATATACTTGCATATCACTAACAATCTTACCGTATACTTCCTTCAACTCTTCGTCATTAGAAGGTTTGGGATAAAAGTTTATCAATGCATTGGTAACATTCTGTGGATAATAATTTTCAACCTGAACAGGTAATTCTTCTAATGAGTGTGGTGGATTAGTACTGGCATAAATCAACCACTCATTTATAACTTCACCACTCATCAAACTTCTTCCACTTTCTTTCATAAGTTTACCGAACTTTCCTGAATAAATATCATCAAACAAAGTTGGAGATACAAAATCTCCATCAGTTACAGCTCTGAAAGTATGAAGTTGCAAATGACTAATTCTGTCTGCTAAATCTTGGAATGGAATAGATCTCAATTTTTCAAGTTTTTCCTTGCCACTAAGAGAAAGAGGAATATTAAACTCCTTAAGCAATGCATCGAATTGTTCTTGAGTTTCTGCGATAGTCTTGGGTTGAATAGCCAATCCATTAGAAATCAAAAGTGATCGTTTAATAATTTGTCTTGCTTCAGGGTGGTATAATTCATACGCCAATTGGAAAATTGCACTATAAGATCCAGCACTAAGTCCTCCAGCAGTAATATTATTCTTATTTCCTCCAAAATATTCAATATTATCATAAACCCATTCTAATGCAATTCTTTGATCCCAGAATCCAAAATTCGAACTTTCAGCATCTTCTTCGATTAATTCCTTTCCAGACAAAAATCCAAATAAATTTAATCTATAACCAGAACATACAATAATATACTTTGCAGGTGAATCCTTTGCAAGCAAGTCTTGTGGATCTGCTTGTCTATAATGATGAGGACTTCCTACTTGAAGGAATCCACCATGGATGAAAAAAAGCACAGGCCAACCTTCCTTAGGAGGGGTTCCAGCAGGAATCCAAATGTTCGAAAATAAACAATCTTCATCATGAACAATATCTGGATTATCAATTACAGTCTCAAAAACAGGTTGAGGGCATACCTTGTTGAAAGCTGTGTAATCTCCAGTATAATCATAATCTTCACTTAATTTCTGAGGTCTCTTCCATCTCAATGGACCAACAGGTGGTTTAGCAAACCTAACTCCAGTATAACGATAACATTTAATATCATCAGAGTTATCTTCGAGGATTTTGAGTCCTTCAAGAGTTCCTCTGTTAGGAATTGTCAATTTGAAATTCTCTGAACGATTGATGGTTGGAGCACACGACATTTTCAAGATATTTACTACGAAATAAAAAACAAAAATAAGTTAATTGGGAATTAACGAAATAAATAGTCGTGAAATTAGCAACAATGCGGGGGTACGGCGGATAAATCAATTACCCTCGGTCGATCGACAGGGCGTTTACCGGTGATATACAAACTGATATTCCTAACTTGTTAAGGCGCAGAAGATAAGGATTAATCTTGCTAACAAGTAGCGCTTTTTTTTCCGAATGTGGTATTTCAACCTGATAACAATTTAATGCCCACGACCTATTTAGTAGCCCAGCGTTTGGAAATTTCATATCTGTCGGCGCGTTATCGGGCCCCCTACTTATTAATATACGGTGGAAGTTAAGTGAGAAATGTGACTGGGGTGATAAGCCTGTGATATATCAACATTTAAAAGTCGGAGCTCCGCTTCCGTTTCCGCTTCAGATTGCCGGAATGGTTATAATAATGATTATCTATTATTTTCTTATAGAATGAGATGGAGATAAGAAGATGACACGGGGAATTATTCGGACCCCCACATAATCGGCTTTTACTCGGAGAAGCTACAAAATCAAACTTACTCTATTGTAGATTTAATAATCTACTTTTCCTCTCTTGTACGAAGTAAAATTTGCAAAAGTGGCAATTCCAATTGAGAACTGCATGAATTTTCAATGAATGGAAGGTAATAATAGCCAACCAGCATACTCTCAATATTTAGAATCTTTATGATAATTACATTAATTACGGGCCTAGTAGCGCTACTGCTACTACTTAATCAGTTCATTGTCCTATGCTACACTTGCAACTTAGAAGCCTTCGTAGGTCAACTAATGCCATTTTTACTTTCATCACTTTTAAGAGGGAAGACATAAAAGACATTATTATTCAATAAAAAATGCTTTTGCAGTGCTGGATGGCCGCGTATCTGGTGGGTGGGCTGCGGCTAATTTACCATTGGGCTACTAAATAATGCCTGAACAGAGTGGTTTTTGATTTATTGAGATGATAAAGAGATGAGGTGGTATTTCCATGGTCTCCAGAAAAACCATATGGGATTTACAGAGGTCCACTGAGGAAGAGGGCGGAATGAACAGCATTTAAGCTAGTTGTTATGGCACCTTCAGCAAACTATATACTGTTGTGATATAATTATAATTCTGTTCCGGTTACTAGCAATTTTATAGTCTATTTAAGTCCTCATCTCGGCTACACTTCGTTATGTCCATAAAATTATTATGGCAAAATTCATAAATTCCGCATCAAACTAATCTAATACTCACGCCGTGAATAAATGTCCAGTTACGACCATATCTCGATGAAAACAAGATTTCCCCGTCCGATCAATCATATTTAAGCTTCGAAGAGCCTTATTCAGTAATGCCTTGGGAGACCAGGCGTGAACGGCAGGTGTTGTAGCTTCTTTTTGATTGCATTTCGTGTTTGAGATGTCATTTTCTCGTATTAGAGGTAAGAGACATGATACCCCTGATATTGCTGAAACTAGGACTAGGAGGTGGCTTGCTCCTGACCCTGATATGTAAGACTCCTATATACCCGCGATTGGGGTGCTTACATTTTAGGGTAGGGTAAACAGTATTTGGGGGTTTCTGACATCTGCGAAGTGAAATGATGTTAAGATAAACACTAGTAAGTAGAAGATGAGAAGGTTGTTAAGCTATATGGTACGGATATATACAAGAGATGAGAGGATGCGCTAGAAAGAGAATAATGGAGAGTTTTCTAGTGACAAACTATTAAGAGTTTAAAACGAGCAAAGAACAGAAGAACCGCGGGAGTGAAGATGTGCAAATTCTGGGAATCAGATGTTTATAACGCGTCGACGTAGCCTTACTGCTCATTCACAATAAATTCACAGTTCTACCAATATGTCTTCAGTTGGATATCTACTAGCTGGTGTAACCTTTGTTACCTAGCTAGGTTCTTATCTTTCTCCGACATTCTCCGAAAGATTTTCCTTCTTTTCTCTTCGTTTCGTTCCATTCTATCTTCAATCCAATATTATATAAAGGCCTGTTCCTTCCTCTCTACTAATCTCTACTTTTTTAAGTATCAATAACGATCTTCACTGATCTTTCTTATTTCTATTACCCTTTCCCTTATCGATGGACACTTAGAAATCTTATTTCTTTTATTTCGAAACCACTTTCAATCTCTTTAGTATTTTACATATAAGAATGACAACATAGTGACGAAACAATATAATCATTAATAATAGTTTCGCGCACCACATGGATAAAGTACTTCGGCTTTATACGGAGATGTGTCCAACACTCCAGACTATCTTCAGCCGTGCCAGCTTTGGTGACATTTGGACATAACTAGCTCATTGATTATGCATTCAATTTTCCTAATTTAGCAGCCAGTGCTGCAACCCCTCCTACCCCCACGTTCACCCCCACGACCGGCTCTTATACTATGTATCTCTGAGCTAAAACCTGTTACTCCACAACACGACTTCTTCCGTATCTAGTTTCGACATTTCATAATTTCATAATATTATAGCTGATCTGATGATCTGATGATTCTTTTTAGATATGGAAACTCTAAATAACGAAAACCAAACGTCGAAGAGAGTAACACAATCTCGTAAAGGGCTGGAAAAAAAGTTTGCTTGCGAACTTTGTACTCGTTCATTCACGAGAAGAGAGCACCTCGCAAGACATCAACTGAATCGTGAGTAGAGGCTTTCAAAGAAAATACAGCTCAAATCTAACATCGACTAGATAATCCAAATCATATTTTCCGGTGCCATGTATCAGGCTGCACAAAAGCCTTCGTACGGAAAGATCTATACAATAGGCACATTGAGAGGCATATATCATTTAACGAAATAACAGTTCATATAGAGAATACTGGTCCTGATAGTGTACTAATTCAAAATTCCGATCAAAAAAATGATAACAACACCGAAAGTAAAGAGCAGAGGGTAGTTCTATCCGTAAAAGAGCTAACCAGTGATAGCTCTCCATCACTTTTGGGAATTCAATCTAACCAACAAACTCAAGTGTCTAAGGATTTTAATATGCATGAAACATCATGGTCGCCAGTGATATTATCTCAAACTGAAGTAGCAACAAATGGAAGTTCAGTTAGTAGTAATCAAATCCTCAACTCAGAGGATCCCGTAAACGGACAAATGCAGAATCTTGTTCAAAATATAACACCTCACTCAAATATGTCTGAGGGCTCGCCTACTAGCCAGGATTTAACAGACTGGCTCTTTGCACCAGGACTTGGTCTGTTTCCGAGTAAAGTGAGTGTTCTAGAACCATATTCTTTTTTATTATCTCCTCCGAAAGATTTTTCGCAGATATCTTCCCCTCCTTCTTTTGAACAAAATATGATTATTTCAGAGCATAAGAGACAAGAGATGATATTAGAAATTCCGCAACTTGAGCAATTTCCTGAATTCTCACTTCCACAAGTCACTACATATAATCAGCTTTACTGGGAAAATTTTCATTTCCAGTATCCAATTCTACATCGTCCATCTTTTCAAGTTGAACTTACGCCATCCCCTTTGTTACTCAGTATTATACTAATTGGCTCCTCTTACCTTCAAGGTAAAGAAGAATTTAGGACAACAATAGCAACGCATTTGAGGTGGGTAATATTCAACTCATCTAGTTTTCATCCTCCTACTAGAGTTTGGATACTACAGAGTTTGTTGTTGTTAGAAATTTATGAAAAAACTCGATCAGGTAGTAGACTTCTCCATGAAAGAGCTCATATTCACCATGGAACAACGATTCAACTAATAAGAAGGGGTTCTACCTTATTAGACCCCTCGATTAAACTTGACTCTGAAAATAGCAGTACATGGATGGAATGGGTTGAAGCTGAATCTATTAAGCGAGCAGTATTTTTAGCCTTCTATTTAGATGTCTCGCATTCAGTTTTATTTAGCCATGCCCAATTGTTGCACCCTAATGAACTTCAGTTATCACTCCCGTGTGACGATAGAATGTGGGATTCTGCCGAAGATCACAGGTCAATGTTAGAAAAACCAACAGTATCTTTTATGGGGGGTTTAAGATCGTTATTGAAGGGCCAGCATCTTAATGTCAACTGTGAACTAGGGAGATTAGCTTTATTATACGGCTTATTATCTCATTATATCCAGATTTCTAATTTAGACCTAGAGGCATCTACTTTGGATTCAGGTTTGATTGCACCGTTTCGTGATAAATGGAGCCTTGCTCTTAGTAATGCTATTGATTTTTGGTGGAAAGATTATGATAGAGGCATTACAGATGCAGATGAACTGGCTGTTGAGAGGCAGCGGAACAAATCGGATTATCTACAGCATTATCATTTCACATACTTATCGATGAGAATTCGAAGGTATGAGCTTCACATTTTCTGTGGTGATCGGAGAATACTTGGGAAAAATACTATCAAGCAAGATTATTTAATTGCAAAAAAGTATATGTATGAGTGGTCAAAAACATTGGCAGCTAAAGAGGCTGCATTCCACGCTCTCAAGGCGTTGAGTAGTGCCTTTTTGAACGATGGACAACCAACTATGTATTCTGCTGGAAGTGATCCATATATTCATCGACCGATGATTATTGCACATTGTGCCCTGGTTTTTTGGTCGTATTGTTTTTGCGTGGACGGGCCAGAGTCTAAGATCTTAGCCGGTCAGAATTTCGGCAATTTCCAGAGTTCCAGAGAACATGAATGGGCTTTAGCTGCAGAAAGTGGGCTTGCATATCTTGATAGATGCAAAGCTCTTTCCAGCCCTAATGATCTAGATAAGTTTGAATATAAGAACAGAACAGTAGGATTACTAAAATGGATCATTCTAGCTATGAGTAGCAGCAATTTTCCTCTGGTTGTGGAAATGTGTCAAATTATGGATGATTGCGTTAAGAGGAGTTTGGGGTGGGAAGATGTTGTAGAGAACAACTTAGAAATTCGTGATATTCAGGTAGGCTAAGTTGTATAATGTAAATATTTATTTAAAATTTGTGATTAATGTATAATAATGAGGAGGTATAAAGCTATTTTCGTATAATTTTACCAAGTCTCTTAGGACTCTCGATTGACCCGGCCTGAAATGCCTAATTGTGGGGAAGTGGGGGACTACTTTTGGGGGAAATCTGGGGATGTGGAGGATCTGCATATCTAACGGGTTGTACTTACTTTAGAAGGCTCCTTATACCTCCTACTGAGCTTATTAAGGTAAAGTAGGTACTCGTCTTCTGATCTAAAACATGTCTTTTTTCTTCGGAAAAAGCTCTTGTGTGACGCATTTTGACCCAAACTCGATAAACGGGGATCCTTCCAAGTAGTAGTACGAGTATTACGATCAATGAAATAAGGGCGTCCTCCAGATGTAAAACTTTGTTGCCATCCAGAAGGTAATTCTCCGTAGATTTGAGCACAATGACGAATATATGGCACATGGCGCGGATCTAACCAAGTAGTGGTGCGTGTGTTATGATCAACGAAATAAGGACGTCCTTTAGGTGATAATCTTGTCTCCCATCCAGAAGGTAATTCCCCAAATCGCTGATGGCGTGGATCAGCCCAAGTAGCAGTGCGTGTATTTCTATTAAAGAAATAAGGATGCCCTTTAGATGACAATCTTCGTTCCCATCCAGAAGGTAGCTCTCCAAGTTCAACAGTTGTAGCACCTGCATCTATCAATTTTACATTGTCAGCAGTTCCTGTTTTACCGGCTGCAGATACGGATGAGTTGGTAGATCTAACAGGAGTAGTCCCTGATCTTCCTGAGCCTCCTACTGTCATTGATGGACTGATTCACTGATTTACTGATGGCTAACAATGGATAGAACAGGCTGCGTAATTTTATTCCCTTGGATTTCAGGTGAAAATATATAATCTTCCAACAAGCTACAGTTGATCCATAATATAATGCCCACTTAACATAAGGTATAATTCAGGGTATTAACTGTACACATAATTAATATATTAAAAGGCGTAGGTCTGCGAGTGTATTGTGGACAACACTCTGATATTAGACGTATCTGACTGGAATCAGACTAATTTGTTTTAAAAACGTTTTAGAGTTACACATACGCTATCATGCAGTATTTCTGTTTGACAGACTATAGATATGTTGGGTCAATCATCCATTTTCTTATTTCTATATAAAAGTAGATCAATACAACGTTGACTCATTAAAGTAAATAGTATTCAAAGAATATTAACCTGTTCTGGAACTAGATTAATGAGCTTACCAGTCTCAATTCCAGACTTCAGATTTCGGAGGGTCACCAATTCCATCTCCCTGCGAGTCTCTATAGAATGAGTTCCGATATGAGGGAGAAGTAAAACATTGTCATTTTTCAACAACCCAGGATGAATGGTAGGCTCGTCTTCGAATGAATCCAGTCCTACGCTATATACCTTACCAGTGTCTAGTGCATCAACTAAATCAGCTTCCTTAATTAAAGCACCTCTGCCAACATTGATTACTGTAACACCGTCTTTGCATTTTGCAAGGGTCTCAGCATTTATGATACCTTTGGTCTGGTCATTCAATGGCAAGTTTAAAGACAGAATATCTGACTGTCGTAACAATTCTTCAAAGCTAACATACTCAGCACCCTTTTCTTTAGATGCGTCCAATCGATGTCGATTATAGTATAATATCTTGGAGAATCCAAATACAGCAGACTTATCGCGAATGGTACTTCCGACACCACCCATACCAAGAATTCCAAGGACCTTACCGGCTGGATCATGAGCTTCAGGGACATTCTTATTCCAGTTTCCTTTCCGTAATCCCACAGCTAAACGATTGAAATTTCTCAAAGCACCTAGCATCAAATAAATTGCAGTATCTGCAGTTGCGCCATTCACCACCAAAGGAGTATTAGATACTTGAATACCACGCTCGGTTAAATATTTCACGTCTATCAAATTATACCCTGCTCCACTATGACAAACGTACTTCAGAGATTTTGGTAGGTGGCTGATTATTTCTTGGTCCATGCCACCAATTCGATGCTGGCCAGTAACGAAGCTAAAGATTCCTACTAATCCAATATATTTTCCTTGACAATCTTGGATGAATTCCTTCCTATCTTTAGATGTAAACTCTACAACATCATATTGGCTACTAAATTGATCCCATTCTTTTTGAATGTGAGATAGTTTGCCTAAAATTAGTAATTTAGGTTTTGGCATTTTAAGCTAAATTTATCAAAAAGATTAAGAATGAAGTTATTTGATGGTATTGATTCATGTGTTGATTCATGGTGCTTATAACGTAAATACCAGAATCGCAAAGTGGATAATATTTGGGGGAGCGGGGGAGTGGAGGAGGGGGAGGGTGAATCAGGTGCGGGAAGTATAGATGAGACGTAGGAACCAGGAACTGGGCTATTAGAGCTAATTTCAGTTCAGTACATGGCTAAGTGAGAGTTAGGAAGTGGGAAGTCTCTCCCCACACTGCCCCACGTTACCCCCAATTCTAGAGATCTTAATCTAATCACAGATCTAACGGGGGAGGCACTAGAACCGTACTATCGTACTATCTGGGGTAAGTTGATCTTGTTTCTCTAGATTTGGGGAGATACCACTGTCATACAACTAACTGATTACTCCGCGGGTTGTTGGCATTAACTACGATGAGAAGTGCATCATCTCCCCACAATAACCCACATATATTGACGCGAGAAACCTTATCCCCACACTAGCACTTTTCCCATGCGCTAAATCAACACAGTCCCCAGGCTTCACCATAATTGGCAACAATTAAGCAGCACATCTCCGATCAACGCTAACATCTCCTCCACAAAATAAACTATATATATTCGCATAAAAATGAGGATGTTTCCGATTTAGTTGAATTTCTAATATCCAAAAAATAAAATGCTTGGAATATACCAAAAGAATATTGCGGGTGCTGCAGGATTAAGAGGCAGGCCTCTTTTAATTGTGATCACTATTATGAGTGGTTTGGGATTCATGCTTGTTGGTAAGTTATATTGATGATTCAAGCTGTGGTACTATGTTTACTTTTTTGATCAAATTACTAACTATCAAAGGATATGATAATGGTTTAATGGGAGGTAAGCCAAATTGAAGAATGTTGATTTCTTTGCTTTCTTGGGAACTGAGGGAACTAGAGAGACATTATCCCAAGTAGTGGGTCAACCAGCTGGCTCAGTGTAGACCCTCTCCTTGAAATACGGATAGTTATAGATTACACTTATATTATTTTACAGATCAATGCTAACTTAATAGGTTTTATCAATGGAGACCCTTGGAATAAGACATTCCATCACCCAGATAGTGCTGTTGTCGGCACAGTAGTCGCTCTTTATGAAGTAGGCGGTTTCTTTGGATCTCTGATGACTGCGATTGTTGGCGGAAGGTTTGGTCGTCGTCAATGTATTGGTACTGGCTGTATTTTTTTGATCATTGGAGCTGCTTTACAAGCATCATCCTTCAGTTTGGCTCAATTGATTGTTGGTAGAATTGTTTCCGGATGTGGTGTCGGTTTTTATCAGTCCACTATTCCCGTTTTACAAAGTGAGGTATCCCCAAGTGGATCGAGAGGTATTTATGCAACTGCTTACCTCAGTGCTCTCAATTTTGGAATTTTGCTTTCTTATTGGATAAATTATGGTATTGCTTTTGCCAATTCTGATGTATCCTGGAGATTCCCTACTGCTTTCCAGGTTGTCTTTGTTGCTGCTATATTTGTTCTAAGTTTTTTGGTACCAGAAAGCCCGAGATTCCTTATGCTTAATGATAGAACAGAGGACGCCGCTGAAGTTGTCTCTCATTTGTTAGATAAAGATAAGGAGGATTTTGAAGTTGTTGAATTATTGAATCAGATTAAAAGTGCTGTAATGATTGAGATAGCTGAAGGCTCTGGTTCGTGGATGGACTTTGTAAAGGACGATAATTTACAAACTAGACGTCGTTTGTGGAGTGCTTGTTTGGTTCAGATATTCCAACAACTAGTAAGTAGTAGAAGCTATTTCTTTCAATGTGTGAATGATAGATTCACCAACTAACTAACATACAGACTGGTAACAATTTCATTCTTTACTTTGAAAGCACTTTGTTTGGTTCTATCGGTTTCTCCACAAGAATGGCTAGTTTAATGTCAGGGATATTGAATATCTGGTTCTTTTTATTTTCTTTCGTTCCTTGGTATTTGATTGACCGAATTGGAAGACGCCCATTGTTTCTTATTGGTACTTTTGGACAAATGGTAGCATTCATAATCTCAGCCGGTATGGTCTATAAAGTAGACCAAGATGCTGTAGCCAATAGGAACTATGCTATTGTTGCTGCAACTATGTTATTTGTTTTCCTTGGATCATTTACTTTTGGTATGCAGGTAAGTAAATCCCAGAGAATGAGTGTGCAGGATGTAATCTCTAACTGTCAGGCAACTGTTTGGGTCTATCCCACTGAAATTATTCCTTTACGATTAAGATCTAAGGGTACCGCTATAAGTACTGCTTCCAACTGGATATTCAACTTCTTGGTGGTACAAATCGCCCCTTCTGCAGTTCAAAATATTGGGTATAAGTCTTATATCATTTTCTCAGTTTTCAACTTTGTGTTCCTTTTTATCGTTTATTTCTACTTCAAGGAGACTAAAGGACTTTCTTTGGAGGCTGTGGATGCTTTATATGCGAAGAAGGGAGCTCTAGACACTCATAATTTTGCAGCCTTACAATCAGAAAAGAATGAGAAGGAATTGAGTGAAGAGTTTGTCGAATCAGTGAATGAGAATGAGCATAACGCTTAATTCTAAAGTTTAAGTAATAGGTCTTTGAGTAAATAGGTATTTGAGTAAATTTTATGTAATTTTGTAACTACTAAGGTAATGTTTTGATTATTGCGTTCTCACGACATTTATTGACTATTGCGTTTTAGATTATGTTCGTAGCTTTTGCTGGGACGAGGATTACATGATACTGCATAATTGGCAGATAAGGTTTTAATAAGCTCGTTTATAAGCTTCCTGATCGTTGCTTTGGTAATTTAGTCTGAGGGTTATCTTAGATATTCCTTCAGTGAATCATAAGTGAAGGAAATAACTATTACATAATTAAATTTAGAATATGAATATGAGGTTTAAACATTAAACAAAATAATAAGCTGAATTCAATCAAATGAAATATCCACTTTTAACTGATTTTAATCAATATTATGAAGAGGAAGAATCTAGGAAGATTCTAGGAAGAGTCCAGGTCATGTGATGAGTTCGGAATCAGTCGCGGAACCCCCAAATAAGTTAGATTGCCGTTTACATATGGAGTTCCGACGCTTGCGGAGAATGCCTCTCCAGGCAATGTACCTCCCCCACATTTTGGAAGCCTAGCTTTGGCTAGTAGCTTATGCATATTCAGCGCATCTATCCGCAGGTTAATTACAGAATGTTTTAGATATATAGACGGGATTTCCACTAGATTCATCAATATTACTGTATTTTCTACATTAATTTAGTATTCTGTTCGAGCCTTGACTAAATCAACCACCCTGCTCTATGTCATAAAGGGTTCACAATAGTATATATACTATGGAAGCGCCAAAAAAAATACGAATAGGAAGAGAAAAAAAATTCGCTTGCGATGTTTCCGATTGTTCTCGGTCATTCACGAGACGAGATCACCTCGTTCGACATCAATTAAACCGTATGTGGTGGTGTCTTGGCGAGGATTGAGTTCACTCCTAACATTTATTAGATAACCCAAGTCATATCTTCCGATGTTACGTATCTGGTTGTTCAAAGGCATTTGTTAGAAAGGATTTATATCACAGACATATTGAACGGCATATAATATTTAATGAAACAAATACAAATGATGGCACTGCCGTTTCGCAAGAACAAAATCGGAACAGTATTAATGACCAGAGAGTAGCTCAGTCAGAGGCTACCAGTGATATTTCGCAGAGCCCAGAGAGATTTCCAGCTCAACCTCAAATTGAAGAAGTAGAGAGGAAGCTTAGTACAGCAGATGTCAATTCATGGATGTCACCCCCGTTATCATCTCGAAGATCGACAACAACTACTTCCACAATTTCTAATTCTACCACAGTAATCTTCAATGAACAAAATGGTTTTAACCATGAATCAGAAAAATATATCTCAACAGAACAAAAAGCTCTTCCAAATATATCACCAAATACAAATATCTCAGATGCATCTCCCAGTTCTACTCAAGATTTAACAGACTGGCTTTTTACTCCTGGACTCGGTCTATTGTCTAGTAGGTTGGGCGTTTTAGAACCATATTCTTTTCTATTATCTCCATTGAAGGACTTTACTCAAATGTCTTCCCCTCCATCTTTCGAACAGAGCATGGTTATTTCTGAACGTAAGCGAGAAGAAATGATCCAGGAAATCCCACAATTAGAGCAGTTTGAAGAGTTTGGATTGACAGAAGTTTCCAAATATAATGAGCTATATTGGGAGAGATTTCATTTCCAGTTCCCAATCCTTCATCATCCTTCATTTCAAGTGGATGATACCCCTACTCCTTTACTATTGAGTATAATATTGGTTGGTTCCTCTTATGCACAAACAACTGAAGAATTTAGATCTGCAATTGCAACCCCGCTGAGGTGGATCATTTTCAAATCATCCAGTTTTCATCCTCCTACTCGAGTTTGGGTATTACAAAGTTTGCTACTGTTAGAAATTTATGAGAAAACTCGATCAAGTAGTAGGTTAATCCATGAGCGAGCCCATATTCATCATGGAACAACTCTTCAACTAATACGACGAGGTTCAACACTACTAGATCCTTCCATCAACCTTGATCCAGAAAGTAGCACTACTTGGCTAGAGTGGGTTGAAGCCGAATCAATCAAAAGAGCTGTTTTCTTAGCGTTTGTTTTAGACGTTTGTCATTCTGTTCTCTTTAGTCATGGTCAGCTTCTTCATCCTAACGAACTACAATTATCGTTACCTTGTGATGATCGTGTTTGGGATTCCGCTGATGATAACAGGCACCTTTTAAACAAACCAACAGTGTCTTTCGTGAAAGGATTGAGGTCATTGTTGAAGGGCCAACATATGCATGTAAATAGTGAACTGGGAAGGTTGGCTTTATTGTATGGATTACTTTCTCATTTCATTCAGATATCTAACTTAGACCTCGAAGCGTCAACCTTAGATTCGGAAATATTTGTCCCATTTCGCGACAAATGGAGTTTTGCTATTAGCAAGGCTTTGGATTTTTGGTGGAACGATTACGATTCTACCGACAAGTCTTCGGAAAGTATTCGTGAAAGGCAATTAAATAAATTGGATTATCTACAACATTATCACTATGGGTTTATATCAATGAGGACCCGAAGATACGAGCTACATGTTTTCTGTGGTGACCGGCGGATTCTTGGGAAAACTACTATCAGACAAGATTACCTGTTCGCGGAGAGATACATGTATGAATGGTCGAAAACTTCAGCAGCTAAGGAAGCAGCATTCCACGCATTAAAAGCATTAAGCGGTGCATTTTTGAAGGATGGAAAACCGACAATGTATTCTGTATCAAATGATCCATTCATTCACCGACCAATGATTATTGCCCATTGTGCTTTGGTATTTTGGGCTTATTCATATTGTTTGGACGGTCCAGAATCCAGCGTACTAGCTAGAAAACTTAATACTGAATTGGCGGATCATGAATGGGCTCTAGTAGCGGAAAGTGGTCTTGCATTCCTCGAGAGATGTAGTTCAGTTACCAAGCCAAGTGATCTGGAACATTTGGAGAATAAGAATAGAACAGTTGGTCTGCTTAAATGGGTCATTCTAGCTTTGAGTGGCAGCAACTGGCCATTGTTGATTGAAATATGCCAAATGATGGATAATTGTGTCAAGCGAAGTTTAGGGTGGGAAGGAGTAGTAGACAATGAGTTGGAAAGCCGTAATATACAGGTGGGTTGAAATGTTATTTATTTAGAGTAAGATTTACGATGAAAAGTGGTCATAAGTTTATTATAATTTATTATAATTATAATCCATATCACTTATCTAGGAAATAGGGTCAGCAAAGCTGACCATATGGCTACATAATTTTAGAAGCGGAGCTAGTTGAAAATCTGACTATCGAATAATGATCATCCGGAAAATATTCCACTTTTCCCCACCAAATATACCTGAATGACCATTAAGTGGTGATATAAGCAGAGATAGCAAACTAATATTCAATTCCGCTTCTGAGACACATTAGTCGTAGTTGTGGGGTAATAACACTTCCCTGTCAGTTGTACACTAGTTATGCACCGAAGAATCGTCTGACAGTCCCATGTGACCAGCAATTTTGTTGTTCGCCGGAGAAGTGGAGGAAATTTGGGGAGTGGGGGTGACATGAGAAACTTTGGGGGCAACGCCTGATATGGGGTAACCCTGCATAAAATGGGGACTGTGTGGGGAGCTGCGTGGGGGAGGGATCGGCGTCTCAAGTGACATTTCGCGATCATAAAAATGAGACGATAGACCGGTGCAGATATCGGCTTATCAGAATTCAAACCATTTCCAATCAACCAGTATTTGTTATTTCTTCTGGATCATGTCAAATATTCAAATTATTGATCCTGTTGCTAAGGTGGTATATCCAGTTGAGCCTAAACGTGGGGCGGAAAACCCTAGTTGGGGTTCTTCTACAATAACAAGCTTTTCTGGGCCATTAGATCTGACAGTTCAGAATAACCAGGTGACGAAACCATTTGTTGTATTTTCAGAAGAATTTCTCTCTGTTATTGGGGAATCTCCTTCACTTCATCTCATTGCAGAAGAAACAAGTTTTCCATTTGCTCATGAAGCAGGAGTATGGATTCCAAGTCTTAGAGAAGTGTTTTTCACTTCAAACCAGTTTCGTGAGAATCCTGATGATAAAAGGAAGAAGATTGTTATTTCCAAGATAAAAATTCCAGAACGTACTAATGCACCAATTGAAGAGTATAAATGGGAGACGATAAGGCCAACCCCTGATATAGTTGGTGCCAATGGTGGCACAAGTTATAAAGAAGGTGCTCTTATTTGTCAACAGGGGGTTGGAAATATACCAGGGGCATTAGTATATTTAGACTGTAAGCCACCTTATGCTAATAAGGTATTAATCAATCACTTTCATGGGCGTCCATTTAATGCTTTAAATGATGTTGTAGAATTGCCGTTAGATGGGTCTATCTGGTTCACTGATCCTTCTTATGGAGTTGTTCAGGGACTAAGAGAAAGTAAACATTTACCAAATCAAGTATATTCATTGGATCCTCAGTCTGGAGATGTAAGGGTCGTTGCAGATGGAATCCATATGCCCAATGGAATTGCATTTTCTCATGATTACAAAGTCTGTTATATTACAGATACACAAGCGTATAATGGTCTAGGGACAACAATTAAAGATGCTGCTGCTACTATATATGCTTATGATGTTGTGCCATCTCCCTACTCGTCTCGTGTCCGCAAACCTTATATCTTGCAGAATAAGCGAGTGTTCGCTTTTGCTGATTGTGGTGCCCCAGATGGTATAAAGGTTGATACTAAGGGTAATGTTTACTCGGGATGTGAAGATGGACTTCAAGTTTGGAACAGCGATGGTATTTTAATTGGAAAGATTTTAATTCCAAATGGTGTTGCAAATTTCTGTTTTACGGATCCAGGGAGGTTAATTTTATTCAATGAAACAAGGATATTTGAGTGTAACATTGCTTCTGTAGGAGCTTTGGTAAGGTAATGGATTAGATAAGGTTTCCTACTGCAGTAAATAAATAATATTATGATAACTAATAGATCATATTTTCTATCTTATGACGGTGATTTATATATTTTGACGTGCACCTCACGACATTCACAGCATTCTCGCCAAAATCAACTCGAGATACAGGTCTATCCAGGCGTGATCTGGGTTTATATTGGATGCAAGTACATGGCATATCGAACCCTTATGTTAATAAGTAAATTATATAGTAAACAGCTGCCAGTAGCGGGACATTATGACGAATTCGCTGGGCGTCGATCCCGAACTCGGGCATAAAACTCTTGTTACGTTATGCATAACGGTGATCGATCTGATGCACGCCTTGTAAAGATCAGATCTGATAACGCAACCCCCGTTGTAAAAGAACCACATTTCTGCCAGGTTTGCCACTCTAGTCTCCCCCTTTTTCCAACATTTCAACAAAAAAACCAACACCTCATATCTCCCTTTAACTGCGAGTCAGTATGATTAATGGTACAGGCACAGTCATTCTTTTGACTTTTACTATACTCTTCTTAGGTGCCGATATCTGGTTCAGAACACTGAATAGCCCGCACGCGGCACCAAAATTCTCTGAGAAATACCGTCACAAGGAGAAGGAACACTCGTTCAAGGAAAAGGTTAGATTCGTGGCAGGGATCCAGCCTGATGTATTTGTGACAAAAGAGAACGCTACTAGTATATTTGGTGCAGTTCACAACGCCCTTCGACAGAAAGGGAGTGACCTCAATCCCGTGGGTCTTTCAATATTCCCTGCTGTAATTCCTGCTGGAACTTTCCTGTACCATGCTACATGGTCCTATTATCCCAGTTCACCAGAATGGATAGCTATGGATGCTGAATTCTCTTATAACTTTGGAAATCGTGGAGATGAGGAGCATACCCTGCTGACGTTTCGTGCTGTTAAGGATCTTAACAAAGTAATTGTATTGGACGGTGCTAGTGCGTCCAAGCAGAAAACTGGAGAAATGGATACTCAGATTCTCTTAGCTGGAGGTTCAAAAGAGGATTACACAAACTTTACAATTATTTCTGAACGTGTAGTGGCACAAAAGATTTGTGAATGGGGAAAACCCTTTGGATTGGATGGAGTAGTACGCCTAGAGACTGGTTTTGAAGTCATTATTTGCGACTTTGAGTCACCTAAAATTGAATTGTTAAGACGAGGAGTTTTTGATGGAATTTCTGACTTTCTAGGAGTTGATCTGGGGATTGAAGAAGAACTTAGCAGTTTATACTCTGGAACGGCTTCATACGACCATTTAAAAGCGGGAGCAAGTCATTATGATAGCGAATCAAGAATCAAGATTGATTTTAGCCATATGATTACGCCAATAAACCGTACTTATATATCGCCTGACACTTATCAGCGTCGTTTGATTGATGTTAGTGATGACGTAAAAGAGCAACTTCGTGAAGACGTTGCTGAGATTCTTTCAAATCCCGTTAATCCAGGATTTGGCACAAATTGGCAGGAGGTAACTGATAGATTGCCTATTAAGCTTGCAGATACTCTGGTGTTTATTAATGATACTTTCCGGGAATTTTTAAGACCCGAGTCTACAATAACTGCCGACCAAGTTGCTGCAAATATTTCGGCATACACTGTACACTCGCTTTTGAGGTTTTCTAATATTACTTATAGAGATGACTTGGCGAAACAAAGAGATGATGCAATCAAGGCATTTGTTGTTGAATACGCTTCTGGATATGTTAAGACCGAAGTCGATGCTCTTATCCAAGCTTCTATTGCAGAAATAGCAAGACTTGTCGCAGTTGAATTATTTCACTTGCAGGACTTGGCATTGGATATACTACGAAAGCACTATAATAATGATGTTGACACTAATGGACCTGAATTCGTAGAAAGAATTAGATCGTATAGTGACAGGTTCTCTATTTTTTTGGATTTTTTGAATTGGCCTTCCTTTTATCGATGCAAGGAAGCATGCAGATGGAATGAGATATGCTATATACCTCCTTGGGGACCTTCTCCCATGGGATGGCCAGCCCCTGAGGGTACAGAGCACACGAGGAGGATCGGTTATGATGATCCTTATTGTGTCGGAGTAAAGGAAATTGCTAAACAAAAAGATAAGAAACGACGCCGGCCGGGTCACGGTGGTCCTCCAGGTACTCATCCTAAAGGGATTGCATATGATATGATGGATTTTGAACACCTTCCACATAATTCTGCGTTGCATCGTCTCAAAGATGAGCCGGAGTAAAAGTAGGGAGGATCAGCGTGAAACATAAGGAAGAGTTAAAAATATGCAATAGATTTGAAGCAAATGTTACAGTTAAACTTACAGACTGTAGGATAAAAGACAAATAAATATAATTTCTAACACCAAATAGAGACAGGGAGAACACTTTTACAAATATTTCGTGAATAATCCTTTCGACTTAAGAGGAATGAAGGCACAGGCAATATGCCAATACTTCAAATCACACTCTGTACTCCGCTACTCCTATTTCTGAAACCTCGACTCTGAATGCCAAACCGAACATTATCCCTCCTAAGTTATCCATAGAACCTGCCATGCCCGAACTTATACCCGTCTCTCTCATCCACCTGGGCAGGCAATTGAGTCATGAACGATCCCATAACACTAGGGTCATCAGATGCCAAACGTAGAGGGTTCGAGGGGCGTAGTAGTAGTATAATAATCTAGACAATTAATAATAATAATATAATACAATAATAAAATAATCTACACCAGAAAAGAAAGACGAGTTCTGCATGTGTCCAAGATAAGGACTTGTCAGCGTTTAAAAACATTTTTAAATTCGAATATTATGGTAGGGTTAGGTTCCCACTTGGTCATAGAGAAACCATTTCTCTTGCGATAATACGGGGAAAACCTATGACGACCGCTCGCAGATCAGAAAAGTTAGATAGATATTCATTTAACGTCTATGTCTTTACATAATTACAATAAAACAATACTATAACATTAGACCAGTGGGGTAGACGGATTAGGCGTATGCCTAGGATAAGGGCTTGACAGTGGTTTCAACCATTTTGTTTGTTCTTTCGATGTTGATAAGGATCAACAATATTCACATTAAGCTGTGGTAGGATTTGTTCTCAAGTTGAGTACTATAGGAACACCAGATTCCCATCAAATTGAGTGCTATAGGGAAACCATTTCTCTCGCGATAATTTGGGGAAAACCCATAACAACCTGTCGCAGATCAGTGTATCGGTATTACAAAGGCGAGCAAAACTGCTTAACGCGGGGAGAAGACAAAAGCCAGGAATTGAACCCGGGTCGTTCTGCGGCGGTAATTTATAATTTATACAAATTAGACATAACAAGTATGGGATTCGAACCCTGAATCTTGGTTATGTACGCAGGCTGTGCTTTACCAGTTGCACCACAGGCGCCATTCCCTTTTCAGAAAAGTGCCACAGCACCAGCGACATTTAAATATATAACAATTATTGTAACAAAAATATATTCGTAGGATTCTCACTTCCTCTGCATTCACACAAGTGGACTGGAATTGTAACTGGCCCAAATTGCGCGAGATTCGAACGAAATAGACCGTATCTGGGATACCTATTATTGAACGACAAGTATCATTCGGAAGTATATCGGACAAGAAATGCCTTGCTAGCTCAATTGGTAGAGCGTGTGACTTTTAATATTCATCAGTAAATGAAAGTCATCACAAGGTTGTGGGTTCGAGCCCCACGTAGGGCTTCTTTTTTTTCTTCATCTCTCTAAGTCATCCTTCAAGATAACTGCAAAGATTCTTTTTCCTTCTGCTTTCTAATTTTTAAAAGCATTATATTCTCTTGCATCTCTTAATCTTCTTTGATATAAGAAAGTGAAAGACAGTTAAATCTGCCAATTCTTCTCTGGTAGTTCCGCGTTTGCCACGAATGCTACCTTCAATGGTGAGCTCTCGGAAACCCTCCTTTTTGTCCGACACCATTCAACTTATCACCAACTTCCTTATTAACATCAAAAAGTGGAAACCAAGACATGGATGACCGCTTCTGCACTCGTTCTGCACTTCCGAGGTGGCAAAGTTTGAATGCTCTGTAGCATGGACTTTCTTCAGGCAGTCTGTACAGCGTTAAGGACGTCAAGGAAAGAGATGGACTTTGGAAGATCCGCAAACTGAAAAGTAAATCTTCCTGTGCTGAGGATGGCGACTAGGTGGGGCTAATCGGAATTGTCGGTGATATTACGGCCGCTTTTCATACACAATAGTCATCACTTCGTAGTATTTCTTGACAGCTTGATGGCAAAAATGAGAGATAAACTACTAATACTTAGACATGACAAGCATGGTACTACACCAATGACAACAATAGGCAATAGTGCAATCTTTGCTAAGATATATTTCTGATGTCATTACTCAGATTTGCTCTTACATATTAAATACAAGTTCGCCATTTATATGCCAATTTATTAATTATTTAATTTGTAACCTATCCTGCAACTAGGTTGTTTCCTCATCTCTGATATTCATTTACCTAGTAAAATACCCTTGTATACTCTGCTAGTGCCATGATTGCCATTGCTTGACCATATGGCATACTTCTGACAGGAATGTCTTTGTACGCCTGTAAAGTAGTACCGACTCCCGTTCCAAAAGACGTGCCCAACAATTCGCCATCCGAGTCAATGTTGTTGAGAATTGCTTTGATCGCCCTTTCTGCAACTGGCAAGTACTCTTTTGAAATATATTTCTTTCGGACAGCTTTGAAAATACCATATGCAAACCCTGCAGTGGCAGATGACTCCAAGTAAGAGTCTGTATCATCTAAAATCGTATGCCATCTTCCATCGCCCCCTTGTAAAGATCCAAGTGCCGCCACCTGTGCCTCCAAAGTGGTCACCAGGAATTCTCTGAACCCATCGCCTGGTTTTAGATCCAGCATTTCTATAAAATCTGGGATTGCCACAGTCATCCAGCTATTTCCACGTGCCCACAGAGCATTTGCAAAATTTGATCCGCCCTCCTCAAAAGTCCAAGCATGAAAGAAGAGTCCAGACTTATTATGAGCCAAGTACTTTATATGTAGGAGGAATTGATTCTTGCAGATCTCAAGATAGTGAGGTCTGTTCAGAGTCAGCCCGATTTTCGCCAGTGGTAAAACGCTCATCATTAATGTATCAATCCACATCTGATTTTTATGCTCTGCGATGTATGTGACATGCTGGAAACCTCCGAATTTGGTCTTTGGCAGCTCATGAACAATCCACTCAGCCCATGAATCCAAATAAGGAATGTACGACCGATTCTGCTCCTGTTCATACAGACACCCAAGAGTAAGAAATACGGCCATAGTATTGATATTCTTGGACACGGTTCCCTCGCTAAATCTGTCGTGGAACCAGTTCTTGATGATGGCCAATGGCTGTTCCTTCTGAGTCAAATCGTAGTAAATGAACAGCCCGTATAGGCCAATTCCCTGGGTCCATTCCCACGCATTCCAAGCTCTTGTATCTACCAGTGTGCCATCTGGAAGCTCCAGTAATAGTTCTCCTTTAGTATCCTTGATATTGACCAGGTTTTGAGTCAGAAGGTCAATGACCCTGTGAATGCCATCAATTTTGTTGGTCATAGTAGCCATAGTATAATGCCAAACCAGGTTAAGGATATGCAATTCCGTACCAGCAATCTAGATATTTAAATAACATCAGTAACAGAACTTGAAGAGGAATGATTTCGCGCCAATGTTGTTCCGATACTATCGTGAAACTTGTGGGAAAGCGCAATCTTGTTCCGATATTATCATGAAACTTGTGGGAAAGCGCAGCCAGGGCGGTAATACGGTCCGAGCGTTAGAGCGGGGGCTAATTATACATAGGACTCAACCCCCACATTCTCCGCGCTGAACTGCACCGTTCCTGTTGATCTGTGTCTCTGAACAGTGCAGCGGATGCATAATGACGATAAGCATATAATTCAACAAAATTATATGATTTCATATGTAATGTAAACTAGTTTTGTAGACTCAGCAAAGCTGTTAACATAACATAATTGTCTCGGTTTTGATTGTGGGTGATTTTATAAGAGCCACGCACTGATGCCGAAACAGCACGCCAAACAACGATGAGGTTAGAACGATAAAGATGATATGCAGTAAAGCTCAACGTGCATTACAATGAAGGGTAGACAAAGTAGGTCAGTCGGCCAGCGTTCTGACAGCGGACTGCAACCTGGAAGCCCATAAGGTTGGCCAACCCCACACTTCCCCACATCTGATAAACAACACTATTAAGCGACCACCCCACACCAGTAATATCTTTACCCCGAACAATTGTGAATCACCCTCTTGCCTACCTCATGAATTTCATTTGTATCCTATTTATTATAGACTTTTCACTTATATTCTATTTATATAGACTTTCAATTGTGTCATATTTATATAGCACATCATATCCGGTTTTTGTATTTACAAAACTCAGCACAACGCGTCTAGGCATTACTTGAGCTCTAAATACAGAAATCAATATGGAGAAACAAGATGTCAGTTATCTGGAACAAGAGGATGTCAAGCCAGACCTCAGTCGTATGGACGCTGAGGTGGCCCAGTATGCTGGATATGGGGAAGTCGATATCCCACCCGAGACAAATATTCGGCTACGAAGAATGATCGACAGACGAGTTCTAATAGTGATGATAGTCACCTATTTCCTTCAGGCCATTGACAAGGGGACTTTGTCGTTTGCTTCCATTATGGGTATTAAAGAAGATGCCAATTTGGTTGGCCAGGATTATCAATGGCTCACAACCTGTACGTACTTGGCAGTTTTGATCTGGCAGTTTCCTACTAATTGGATCGTTCAACGGGTTCCAATCGGCAAATATCTGGCCTTAAATATAGCAGGATGGTCCATTTCTTTGGCTTGTACTGCTGCTTCTAAGAACTTCGCAAGTTTAGTTGCAGTCAGGACATTTTTAGGATTTTTTGAATGCAGTTGCCAGCCGATTTTTGTGGTTTTGTCTGCCATGTGGTATAAACGAGAAGAACAGCCTGGAACTGTAGCACTCTGGTATATGATGAACGGTGGTCAACAAATTGTTGGTGGAGTCCTGGCTTACTGCTTTACTTTGATCCATGGGGCAGCTATTAAAAATTGGCAAATTCTGTTCTTGACCTACGGGTGCATTTCTCTTTGTTGGTCGGTTTTTGTATTCTTCTGGTTGCCAGACTCGCCGATGAAGGCCAAATGCTTCTCGGAAGAAGACAAAAAACTTATGGTAGAGCGAGTACGAAGAAACCAAACAGGGCTGCAGAACAAGACGTTCCGATGGGATCACGTAAAAGATGCTTTGAAGGATCCACAAGTCTGGTGTTACCCATTAATTCAGCTGTTCACATCTTTGCCTACGTCTGGTCTCGGTGCCTTTGCAAATATAATTATTTCTTCGTTTGGGTTCACTGTACTACAAACCCAGCTGTTGGCAATGGTACTGGGAGCTTATCTAATTCTAATCTTAAGTGGCTCTGCGTGGATAGTTGGAAAGCTACGCCAAAATATCCTGGTTATGCTTGCATTTATGATTCCATCGCTTGTGGGAACAATAGTATTGATGACTGTTGAAAATGACGGATCGACAACCAGGAGGGCGGCCCTGTTATTCTGCTACTATATTGCTTTATCGTTCTGGGTATCAGCTACTCTAGGGCTCTCACTTCTTTCCCGGAATGTCGCTGGCCAAACTAAAAAGACAGTGGCAATATCCTTGAATTTTGTTGGTTGGGCGGTAGGAAATTGTATTGGCCCTCAGGTATTCTTAACCTGGGATGGCCCCCGCTACCTAATTGCTTTTGGTGTGCATATGGCTTGTTACGCACTTTTAATTACGGTTCTCGTGTTCCTTAGGTTTTGGCTCAAGCGCCAAAATGATATCAAGGACAAGCTATGTCAAGAAAGCGTAATTCCCGACATTGATTATATTCATGCATTTGAGGACTATACGGATCGGGAAAATGTCAATTTCCGATATCAGTATTAGCATGCTATTGAGATAGTTGGATAGCTACTACTTTTTTTTATATGGGTATAATTATGATATCAATACATCACTATGTTAGTTCAATGGTACAATATCCGACTTTCTCGAAAGTCGTCGGCAAGTTTGATTACGCACTCTATGCACTTAGAAGTATGATTGCGTAGTTTCCTTTGGCATATACACCGCCCTGCTTCAGTTTTAGCCTTAATAAACTTTTTAAAATTCTCCAGTGGATTCCACGGTTGCATCATTTGGCGTCTATAAACCAGCGATGAAATGAGGATCTGCTTAACATTTAATGGCGGACACTTAGAGTATTGCTGGATTATTATCAAAGGATTAGTTCCTAATATTGGATAGGACACGGGCAGTACTGGATGATGTTTATCGGGACTAAGTATCTTGGGCCATAAATGGCAGTGCCCCAGCTGAGGCTAGGTATTATTTGAGAGAGACAAAAATCATAACGAAAAAACAATTGATATGAAGTTAATATATTAATACAAACAGAATATTATAATATGATAATTGTATTACACCCTATTATTTAAAATCTTGTCAATTACGATAGTGGATTCAAGCAACTCCTCTTCATGAAACCTAGTGCCTACAATCTGAAGGCATACTGGTACCATGCTTGTTCCATGTTGAGATACCTGGCCTTCTTCCGTAACTGCTACCTTTGAGATGGGTATGATGACTGCTGGCATATCTAGCAGATTCCAAATTCCTGTGTAGTCCGGACCAGGATAAGTATCATGGAGAGGTGCTGACACGACAGGAGCACCGGGGCAGATTAAGACATCATATTGGCCCTTCAAATTCTCCTGCCAAAATCTGCGAACCTCCAAGGCGTATTTATCGACTTCTGTTTTCGCCTTGATGAGCTTGTCTAGAGAGTGATCTCCTGCGATAAATTGATTGATCATATCTAAAGACGGCACATGCGGGTCGCCGCCTGCGTCAATCATATCAAATGCTGACTTATTACCGTCAAGACTGTAAAAAGTATCCCACAAATCATCAAACGACAGTTGAGGAAATTTCTCGACCATCTTAATTTCAACACAGTCACTGGACTGCAGAGTGTTCATGCAACTCTTGACAGCCTTGATAGTTACCGTATCCGCAGGGGATGTCTCTAGAGATGGCAAGACCATAACCTTAATGTTCTTGGGGGTAGGAATATTTCGGAAGTTAATACCATGCAGAGTTGAATCTATTTCCCAAGGCCTGGACTCAAGGGCAGCTTGAAAAACGAGTTTCAGGTCCTCAGCACTATTGGCGAGTGGGCCAGCGATAACTGGTACAAGTTCCCTTCCTGGACCACAGGGATCCGCTTGGCCCTCGTAAGGAAATCTCCAAGAAGCTGGCTTGAAGCCATAGGTCCCGCAACACAATGCAGGAATTCTAATGCTTCCTGCAATGTCTGTGCCTATTCCAAAAACACTACCACGGCACCCCACAAGGGCCCCTTCACCACCGCTGCTGCCTCCTGCAGTTAGATTCTTATTATACGGATTAACTGTCCGACCCCATATCGGGTTATCAGAGTCAGCGGTCATCATCGTCTGGGGAACATTTGTCTTGCAAGTAACCACTGCGCCAAGTTCTGTTAGAGTACGGTAAACGGCTGAATCTTTATCCTGAGGTAAATTGCACAAGATAGAGTAACCAATACTGGAATCATAGCCCTTGACATGAAAGCTATCTTTGATAGAAACAGGAAGGCCATGTAAGGGTCCGACAAGAGTTTTAGTTCTCCGATACTCCTCATCAATCTCTGCTGCACGGGCGAGAGCTCCTTCGAAAAAAATTTCGGTACAACAGTTGGTGAGCTTTTGTGCCAATGTGGCTCTCTTACAGAAAGCATTTGTGACCTCAACGCAAGTAATCTCTTTTGAGTGGTATTTCTGTAACAATTCTGTTGCTGTCAACTCAGTCAATGCATTCTCCCTGTCAGTTAACGATTCTTTAATCTGACTGTAGCTTGTGATTTCGGGCGCATCCTTCCAAAACCTTCCCAGTTTGACAGCCCTCTCATGCTGTTTCTTCTTTGCAACTTGTTCCCAGGATTGTACCATTATTGTCCAACCTTTTAATTGTGCTGAAATTGAGGAATATCCTCCTGCTTATGTAGTCGTTTGATTGGACATGTAGATTAAATGAGATGGGCCATTCCTCACTTCAAGGAATAAACGAGGAATGTTAAATGAGGAAGGTTCTTCCTTGTGGGGTAGTTCTGCTATCACATGAAAAATAAATAGCCGCCATGATAAAGATATTCTAGTGGTTTGCTTAAATTAACTCCTCACCGTCATGTAAATTTATGACAGACGTCGAAGCTCAGTTCTGGACGTTAGCATATACGTGATCTACACTATAATTACCGCGATAGGAAACTTTGACGGGACTTTCCGCACGCCTTGATTGATATCTTATCGGCCAAAGTTGACTTGACTACATATTCTACTAGGAAGCCACCGCTAAGACCTACCGGCTAGGGATATCTCCACACTTTGATTGATCTTCTAGGGATAACTCCACACTTTGATTGATCTCTTATATTCCAAGTTCGATGATTCAGTTAAAAAAACTAATAAACACTCCGAGGCCACTTATGAGCTTTAACCGCCTGGGAGATAAGACTTATCTTTCTTCTGATAGAAAATCGCACTCTATTTAACGCAGCAATTTGGTTGGTTAATTAAGAATAAAATACATGGCCGTCACAATGAGTGAGGAGAAACAGGATATGCATAAGGACATGTCAATTATTGATGTTTTAAATGGGCAGCTTGAAGAGGAATCTCTAAAGGGCGGTGTCATAGGAGAGCTTCTTCTGCCCCAACCATCAAGTGATCAGAATGATCCTCTCAATTGGAGCAGAAGCAGAAAGTATTTCAACTTTGCTATTGTCTGTTTTTACACTATTATGACATTTTCAATCCAGTGCATCACACTTCCTGCTTGGTCTGTTATGGCCGAGGAGCTGTCATGGACATTTGAACAGCTGAATAATGGCTTCGCCATGGGGTTGGCTACACTCGGCATAGGTTCAATGCTTTTCGTGCCACTAGCAGTCAACTACGGACGAAGACCTATTTATCTGGGAACTACCGTTGTATGTATAGCAATGACTGCATGGAGTGCCAAAATGAATACAGTCACAGAATTTTATATCATTCAGCTCATTATGTGTTTTGCGTGCGCTACTGCAGAGGCAATCGTTCAAATTACAATCTCAGACGTGTTTTTTGTTAAAGAGCGCGCAAAAATGAATGGAATATACTTATTCGCATTGGTTGTTGGGAATAATCTCAGTCAGGTCGCGGGCGGGTATATTACAGCATCTCAAGGATGGAGATGGACTTACTGGTGGTGTTTGATCTTTTTAGTTGTTTTATTCTGTTTAGTCCTCTTTGGATACGAAGAGACCAAGCATGCATCTCAGGCTAATATTGATGCTGGTGAAACCTCCTATACAACTGCTGATCTGGAAGAAAAGCCGTGGATTGATTCGTCAATTCCAAAAAAGACATACAAGGAGAGACTTCCATGGATTACTAGGAGCATAAGAACTCCACCACCAGTATGGAAGACAGCTTTTAATTCCCTAACCATGTTCTACAGATTTCCGGCTGTTGCGTATGTAACAATCCTTTATGGTCTTGGAACTACATGGATCAACATTGCAGCAACAGTTACAGCACAGATGTTTGCGCTGCCCCCGTATAATTTTTCTTCGATATCAATTGGCAACTTTAATTTTTCAATCGCAATAGGGGCACTTGTATCAGCTATTTTTGGCGGTTATTGCTGTGATTGGACTGTAGTATATTTTTCGCTCAAGCGTCCTGGCTCTTATAGGCCCGAGATTCGACTTTATACGGCCATATTTCCTCTATTGGTTTTAACAGGATCTTTGCTTATGTACGGTATAAGCCTTGCAAAAGGATTGAGCTGGATTATACCGGTGGTTGCGCAAGGATTAATGATGGGTGGATTTGTTATGTCTGGTGATGCAGTACTCACATACCTTCTGGATAGTTATGAGGAAGTAATTGGCGAAGCTCTAATTATAGTTGCCATAGTAAGAAATATCTTGCCAATGATTTTTGTGTTTGCTCTCCAGCCATGGTTCGATGCAGTCGGTCTCCAGAACGTGTTTATTACCTGTGGATGTATTAGCATTCTTTGTGTCTTGGCGACCTTCCCTATGATTTATTTCGGTGAGAGATGGAGGAAGGTAACGAGGTCGAAGTATTTAGAACGGTACATGTTTTTGTAGTTTTTGTAGTTTATGTTAAATTTCGTTTGCTAATATTATTCGGGGGTTATCAGATCCGTTAGATACAGATTAACCAGAAGACGAGCGACAAAAGGCTTATCTGTAGACGCGAGGAAAGAAAGAGTTCAACCTGGTTTTTGGAGTGTTCCGAAGTCGCACAGCCAGCCGAATACATATCGGCACAAATTCGGTGTACTCTATCTATGTGGTTGATAATATAGTTACTTCTGCATGACGAGATGATATTATCGCTAACTATATCTTTCGGTGACCTAAGTGACTATGTAAGAGTTTCCATGTTTCTGATAACGGCCATAGCAATCCATCAGACCGGTGATGGCTTCAGGAGGGTCTTCCGTATCTTCTCTCGTACTGCAAATGCGCGAAAGTTCAGTCTTATGACCAGAGTCAAAGTTAAATTCAATTAGGAGAAAGATCCTGTAGTCAATGCAACTAGATTGATCGAGTAAGTTTTGCCTGATAACTATACAACGTATAAGTAATATCTAACTGTGCTCAGTCAATTTACAGCCCCAGTCGCTTTACAAAATATTGGATAGAACGCCAACTTAACTTGGACAGTATTGTCAGCGTGTGAGTCGTAATTGCTTTCTTTTTGTTCACCGAAACCAACAGCTTACTCTAGAGAAACTCGGAAGATCTCTGTTGCTTCGAGTCCTAGTCCGAAGGAGAATAGAGTGGGTGCTGACGACACATCATTGTCATTGGCACTTATGTACAATCTTATAGTTATGTCTAAGTTCTACCATTGTTTTGTATCTTGTACTGTCTTGAAGTTTGGCTGAAATTCAATTGAATTTATAGGATTCATTCCATTCAAAAAAGTAGCGTGTCCTTGAAGAACAATTATGAGAACTGTGAACCCTCGAAGATCTTCGTTTTTAATTGATTCTTGTGTACTGCATACACTATTGAGATGTTTACAAAACGTGTTTTATATATTTTTCCCAAGCCATTTTCACGCAGTAAAGTACTGCTGCAGAAGAATTAGGAGATTAGCAGCACGCTTCCCGGTTCTTAAAGAACTCGATAAACACTTCGATTCTCTAAGCAATTAGCGAAGATCACGTCCACAGTGTGTTCGTAATTCATCCGCGGCAGCCTCATTGAGAGTGCACTCAAGGAGGAGGTGTGTTATTGACTGACTTTTTGAGTGTTGAGATCTCAGCTTTGAGAACAGCGTTTTCATCGGTTAACAATGTTATCCTCTCTTTAAGAGTCGAAATCAGGGTGGCTTTCACGGTCTCAATTTGTTGAAGTAGCAAATTCTGGATCCGGTTGGCATTGTTTATCGTTTCTTCACTGTACCGAAGCTGCAAATCCTTGATCTGGTTGCCAAGGCATGCGGCCTGCTCATCAATTTGTTCTCGAAAATATTAATGCAGTTCTTCAAGGGCGGTGGTTTGGTCCATTAAGTCCTCATTGTCTTTGTTAAACATAGTTTTCCCCCTCGTGAAGAGACGTTATGACGGTGCTTAATATACGGCTAATAACTTTTGAGAGATTTACTTGTTCCGTGCTACTTGGGTATTATATTTTCGATAATACCACTTAATAATAAAAGGAAAGCTAAGTAAAAGTAAAATATAAGCAGAGGATATAAGTATATTAAGTATGTTAAGTATGGCATTCAACCCTAACATCTAGTGAAGATTCAGCCAGATCTCGACAACCTCTCTCACAAGGTTAGGGCGAACTTAAGTCAGCTGACTTAAGCTAGATATAGTGTTTGACTTCATCGGAGATAAATCATTTCGGGTATAAACAATACTAAATTCGTCAGTAATGAAACCCTCTCTTCTCAATTCGTATAACTTCCTTCCATAAACACAATCGGCATATCCGCAATCTGTACCTCCTCTAACATATCACCCCTAATCTGCGACAATGGGGATAAAACTAGAAACACATATATCTTTAAAATAGACTAAAACAAAATTCTGTAATAAAATTTAAAATACATAGATGAAGTCTTCGTTCTTTAAATCAGTCATATCTCTGAAAGCATTATCGATGCCAAGAGTTTCAAGGCCCTCATCAACATTATAATTGTGGATAGCCATAGATAAATCAGTAGCATGTTCAGATTTGCCCATACTGACCCGAACAGCGGCATGCTTCTTGTTGAGCATAGTCAAGGTGATGAAAGACATAACAATCAAGAGAACCAAAGCAGCAAACATTGACATGTTAATCGTAAGACCAGTTCGATAAAGTGGGGCCTGGTCAGCAGTGTACAAGAGAGGTCCAACAATGTTGCCAGAGTATTGTCCAAGGAAGATACAGGCATTGGTACACTTCTTTTTCGTTTCTCCAGCCGTGTTTTGAGTGGCCCAAGAGTAAATCATGGGAGTGATAGCACTGAAAAACTGTAGCAAATAGTATGCAAATAAAAGAACTCCTCTATTGCCGGTACTTCGAGGAATAAATCGGATCATAATACATCCAACCAGTGAACCAATAATGCAGAACAGAAGTACTGGAGACTTACGCTTGATTCGAGTAGCAACAAATCCAGAAAGAAGCACAATTACAATCTGAACAAAACCACTAGGAATATTGAGCAGGGTAGTCTGAAAACTGTTGAAGCCAAACTCTTTGATAATCAAAGGTCCAAAAGTAGAGATACCCCCTGATACAACTGAAACGCAGAATAGCAGAATAGTCCATAGATAAGTTTTGGGATCACAGAACGTTTCCCATACTTGTGCCCACTTCCAAACTTTGGTCTCGATACCCATCTGGTTATGTCTCAGACGTTCGATGACCATGACTCTCTCTTGCTCATCAAGGAATCGAGCCGAAAGAGGAGAGTCGGGAAGGAACAACAAGATAACAATAGAAAACACTACAGTCAGAGATCCTGTGAATAGAAAGATAATTTGGTAACTATAGAGATGTGAGTGGATATGACCCAGACCCCAAGCAATCAGAGATCCAAACATAGCAGCTACTCCGTTCATAGCATACCAAGATGCATTTCTATTCGACTGTTCAGCTCTTCGCCACCACATCTGCACAATAGAAACAAAAGTCGGGGCGATAGTCGCTTCAAATGCACCCATGAGGATTCTGCATACTAGCAACCCGGTGTAGTCTTTGGCAATAGCAGAGCAACACAATACAACACCCCAGCAAAAGATATTAACACCCATGAACTTGGCTACAGGCAGACGCACCAACGCGTAAGCAGTAGTTGGCTGGGCAGCTACTTGCAACCAGTAAATGGCAGATCCAAGATTGGAATACTGGTTTCCCTTCAGGTTAGCATCCTGCTGCAGGCCGAAAACAGAAGTATATGACAAGGACGATTTATCGAGTTGCTGTAACATATAAGTGAACAGCATGATAGGTAGAATGTGCAGATCGATTTTGCGTAGTAATCGCTTATCCTCTTGTTCAGTTACGTGAACAGGGCCATCAGAAGCCTTGAGGACCTCCAGGGCCTTGTCAACTCCCTTACCAATGCCATAGTTGGGCTGAGACTCGACTTCCTCGATCGTTTCCACTTGGATATCTTTGGACATATTTTGTAGGACTAAGAATGTGGATCAGATATCTTTTATGATAGCAAACTACAATGAAGACATATTTCAAGGGCCCCTATCAGCCAGACCCCTATTTATATGGATTTTAGAGGTGGATCAGCGATTATCCGCACCTGGGCTTGGCATCTCATATGCCTACTATTCCCGCGCTGTTTGCTCCAAGTTTGGATAGCATAGTTTCTGGATGGTTTGATAGCATTTCCCCCCACGTTCATTTCCCCCGCATTGAGATCATCCCTCCAGAAAGGCGGGTGACAGACGCAAATTCTTAAAAATGGATAATTTACCCATTTTTTCAAATGGGACGGAAAATACGGGAAGCTGAATTGGGAATTAGATTATAAGGTTAATCTATTGTAAATAACCAATAACTTGCATGTTCTGCTCAGTGGGTGGTCTCATTTATGTTTCTGTGTCAGACTTTGCCTGCAGACTTTCTCACATTAACTCCCCTATACCCCACATTTTTGGCATGGGGGGCCGGAATCAAAGATGGAGCTTAGGTTCTCATTGTGTGGAGTTTTTGGCCATCTTGCTGCTTGTAGACTTTCTCGCATTCACTCCCCTGTACCCCACATTTTTTACACGGGGAGCCGCAATCAAAGGTAGAGACGCATAGGTTCTCATTGTGAAGTTTCTGGCCATGGCGCTGCTTGCAGGGTTTCTCACATTCACACCTCTACACCCCACACTTTTTGGCATGGGGGCCAGGGTCAAAAGATGGAGACGTACAGGTCCTCATTGTGTGAAGTTTCTGACCATGGCGTCGGTTGCTTGCAGACTTGATTCACAATCATGCTTCTGCACCCCACATGTATGGCATGGGGGACGTCGAAGATGCAGGGGGAATGATTGTCCGCGACGATCAATAGTAAAGTAGATCACTAAGTTTAAGCCCTGATCTTTGTCGGACCGATGATCTAACGAGTATTTTGCTAGGTAGAGTCTATTGTACGCAAGAGATTGCATCTATATCTAACTGCAGTCTATATATAACATATAGCTGATTTTTTTAATACTATTGAATGCCAATCTGCTATTGAGTCAAGACTCTCATACCTAGCATTTATTTCGTATCTACAGAACCATTTGAAATATTAGTCTTTGAATTTTGATTCTTCTTAAGTTTTCTTGAGTAGGCTTATGTTCGTGGGGTTGACTTTGAGTGGTCTTTTGAGATCTTAATCTTTCAGATCAGTCCCACATGCCACAAAATGCGGGGTACAGGGGCATATGTTGGTCATCACAACCTTAAACCCCCACTCCGGCTGCCTTTAGTACATCCCACGCCTATGTAACGCGGTTGATCTTTGGATCTAACTTACTTCAGATAGTTAATTATCCGATTGTTTTACCCGAATTCCCCTTTTGATGAGTTCTGCAGCTATCTGTTTTCCGCTAACCTGATTAGATTGCCTGTAAGAACGCTTATCTGTTTTCCTTAAATCATTAGCTCCAATAATATCCTATGTTTACATAACCTTCTTCTTCGTTACGAATCGCTACTGCCATCTATCGGGCTCCGAATATTTCGAAATTACTCCCACAGCCCTTTATATCCCCGATGCATTGAATACTTCCAAATTTCTCCCACAATCATTTATATCCCCGAATCTCCTATACCTTCAAATGATACTTCTAAATTCTTGTTTATGCGGGATAAACTTTGCTAAAATCCATAAGCATGTTTCATGTGTGCTTCTTCATCGCCTGTGACATCATATTCGTGCGCATTGTTTCTCCACTCTTCCCCGCTGCACGATGCCATAATACTATCCCCCACCTTAAAACAACCCCCCACCCTACCCCATCTCAGCCCACATAATTTACGCTTAAGCTTAAAGTGTAGTCCTACTGCCGATGATCATAAGGCCAAGAATGGGGATAATCTTCGTAATGCACACACTAAGGTGAGCAATGCCATATTGATCTTTTACAGAGTGGTGGTGATAAGCTGATGAAGCTTTACTTCAGACAGCAACAAGATTAACTTTTTAAATTGTAGAGCGAGCATGTTATACAAAGTTCGCAATCGTCGCGATTCATTTATAGGATATTGTATCATGGCTATCGGATCGGGTCTTTCATCTATGGATGGATCTCGATAATATCTTAGCTGCTCCCAGCCCCCATAAGGAGTTTCTCCCAAAGAAAGCTGCTGTGACTGATCCTGATCACAGCATTACTATAATTGTGATAGATAACGTATAGTATGGTTTTGTCTTAGCTCTACCAATTTATTTATCCTACATTGTCTAGTTTGGACTGAACTGAAAATAGCATTTGTTTCCACTTCATTTTGAAAAGTCTAACTTTTATCCATCATAAGAGAACGCAATTGACAATATGTGACCTAGGAGAATAATCACGAGGAGTTATGAGTTCGTGAAGATGTTCAGAAAGTACTCAGTGTACAGAAAAATATATAACTAAATAATAACTTCTACACATAAGGTTAGGGCACCTCTGAGTCAGCTGACTTATTCAATCGGAGATAGCCAGCTTCTTTCTCCGAAGACAGCTTTAGATCATACTCAAGGAGGTGGATCAATTTGTATTATTAACTTTCGTTGGGCCATTTATTGACTTGTTCCTAATGTTAACATCTTCTTCTTCAGAGCATTCCTATACTACAATAAGTGATTCTTTACCTGTTGCAACCTCTAACACTCATAGTAATAGCTTGACTTTAACAGCAACTAAAAAGAGATGTGTTATATCTCTTGCTTGTGGTACATGTCGTAAAAGAAAAACAAAATGTGATGGTAGAAGACCTAGGTGTAGTCAATGTGTAACTATTGGCAAAGCAGATCAATGTATTTATGATGTTAACACTGATCGAAGGAGGATATGGCATGTTAGACAGAAAAAATCAGTGCGCCAGCGATTAGAACAAGCCGAAGGGCTAATAGAGAGAATTCGTCTAGGTGGAAAAGAGAGAGAAGATGCACTAAGAGAAATCCTAGGTATGAGATCTAATAACAATTCGAATAACCGTAATATTGTCGAATCAAATGATTATTCGTCATCTCCAACACCTGAAGTTCAATTGTCGCCTGGTCTAGATGATGGCGGAGAATCGGACTTAATCCTTGATGCAGAAGGTCAAGTTCATTTTTTTGGAGCTACTTCCAATTTACCCGAAATAAAGCAATCTCACACTATTTCCGGTCGAACTCCTAGTAATGCCTCTTATTCTGCTGCTACTTTGTCCTCCCCTTCGTCCCCTGTCACATTGTTAACTACGGAAGCAACCTCACCAACCAATTCATCAGCGATGTCGCCTACCATTTCGCCTCCCTTATGTGGCAAATTTTATTCTGTCCGAAATATGAATGTCCCCGTTCCACTTGTGCGTCATCTTTTAGATCTTTATTTCTGTTGGCAACATACTTATTATAATATTTTCAATAAGGAAATATTCCTCCAAGATTTGGATACCGGAGATAAATTCTATTCTAAATTCCTCTTAAATGCTATATTAGCTCATGCTGCTCAACTCTGTGATGTTGAACTGTTAAGGTCAGATCCGTCTGACCCCAGTACTGCTGGATATATGTTTCTTAATGAAGCTCGCAGTCAAATTGATCATGAAATAGTGAAACCCTCCCTTACTACAATTCAAGGTTTATTAGTTTTAGCAAGTCTTGAAGCCGGTATAGGCCGTGACCCTGTTGGTTGGGTTTATTCTGGGATGGCTTTTCGTATGGCCTTAGATCTAGGTCTTCACTTAGATTGTAAAAGTCTTCTTGATTGTGGGCTTATTACCGAACAAGATTATATTGTGAGAAATGCTACTTTCTGGGGTTGTTATTTGTTTGATCAGGGTTGGAGTAGTTATCTCGGAAGGCCATCAGTAATTCGTCTTTCTGATATTACTGTTGAGCGCCCTGAATTTATTTTTAGTGAACAGCCCGTAGAATGGCGACCAGTTTTTAATAATTCACCTGGTCAGCCAATAAGTCAACGAATAGTTGGTTCTCCTGTTCCATTTTATCCACACAATACATTAACTGCGATTTTACGATTGTCTGAAATTATTGAAGAAACGCAAGCAAGCTTATATACCCCTAAAAGAAATCAAAGAAAGAAAAATGAAGTTGGAGTTCAAGAGAAAGTTAAATATTTATTCGATAAGCTTACAACATGGGAAACGAGTTTACCTCCGAAAATGAGACAAGGAAAAGGTGTTGATCACCCCAGTGTGTTATTATTATATACACTTTATTATGCAACTAATATCTTTCTCTTTCGACCATTTGTAAGAATAAGAGAAAACGGTAATGGCTCAATGACATCATCAACAACTGCATCTTCGGGAATTCAAACTAATGATAATAGAGGAGCACTGTATCAATGTCTCGATGCTGCTGCAAATATTGTAAGTAGCTTGAGAAGATTTAGAGATCTCTATACCTTAAGATTAGCAACAAATATGTCGGTATACATGACTTTCACAGCCGCTACTGCCTCTTTTGCTCAACCTGGGAACAAAGCTTTAGAACAGCAACTTGATGAATGTATGGAATTTCTAAAAGAAATAGGTAAATGTTGGACTTCTGCAAATACTATATTTGATGGGATAAAAGCAAGATTGCTTTCGCAATCGAATTACACTGGTGGCGCTTCTTCCGTAAAACTACCTGAGCAGATAATTCCATTCTCTCCATTTTTGATTGGAACTCCCAATTATTTTGAATATATTGATTTCTACAGTTATGGAATAGTACCAGATTTTGAGTTTCTTACTAAAAATGAGTGTACTGAATAGAGGTATCGAAATGAATAATGAAGAGTTTGGGACATCGAATGCCCCGACCATGCTTGTCCGTCTCTGGCGGCTAAAACGAACTCAATTGCTTTAGATAGCATAGCGTAAGCTTCGTCCCAGCTAACGGAGGCAAACAAAGAGGTGTCATAGAGTGTATCGTCATTTAAAATATTAATATCTTATTTATTCAAAAAAAATACTGAGATACACACAAATAAAATAAACAAAGCAAGTAAATGCTCATACAATTCCTGTTCCCGGTTCTAAACCTTACGACTTCACAACAAAAGACTCTTTAATAACATCTTCATCACTTAGCTGACAAGCTTCAATATCATTACCAGTAATAGGAATAATAACCTCGTCCTCAAGTCCATAATTTGTTTCCACAGTTTGTGACGCAACATAAAACATCAATGGTATACTGAAAGCCATCAAACCAAAATTAGCGGCAAGTTCATTCATAAAAGGAATTCCAGCAGCATCAATACCAAAAGAAATTGCGGAACCAGCAGATTGAACCCCCTTATAAAATCCGGCATAACGAGCAAGTCGGAAAGATTCATTTGTTAGTGAACCCATTATCCAATAACACCATGATTGCCACATAGCATCAGATAAACCATACATAAAGTATAATACAAAGGGACCACCAAAAGCCGAATCAGTCCAATCAACATTTGGAGTTGGGAAAGTATGACGGGTAAACGTTTTTTGAAAAACAGCACCACCAGCCCAAGTAGCTAATACAAAAATTGAAACTATACTAAGACCTAATAAACCTCTTTTACGTCTTCCCATTTTACTATTGTCTAGAATTATACCTATGAAGAACGTACCAATTACTTGAGTTAGCCAATAGACTAGAGAATTAAGAGATCTTGTTCTTAGTGAGAAATAAAAGGCATTTATACCAAATTGATAAGAATAGAAGAAATTACTCGCAAAAAAAGCTGGTAATAATAGCATGATTTTTTTATCTTTCACAAGTTTAAAAACACCAATAACTTCAGTTTTAAAATCAGTTTGCTTAAAATCTTCCAATGGCAAACCATTGCTTCTTCGAATAGATCTTGGATCGCTTAATGATAAAGATATGCAAACACCAACAAGCATTACTATCAAGAAACCTAAATAAGTGCCAGTGTTTACACCACTAGTATCAGTTTGATGAAGATTTTGTAATAGTGGAATAAGACCTCCTAAAGTTGCTCCGATTGATAAAAGCGACCAACTAATAGCAAAGTATTTTGCTTTATCTTTTTCTTCAGGATAAGACATCGTTATCATACCATGAACACTCCACAGCATGCCCGCGGATATTCCACACAGAGCTCCTCCAGCTACAACAAAAGCCTGATTTCCATTACGATCCAAATTCCATAGAGAACCAATATAAATAGTATAACCAAGAGTTCCGAGGAAGCAAGTATATCTTGGACCTAAAGTATTTACTATGCTACCACCCATGAACCCTACAATAGCAAAGCAAGCATAAAGAGTACCCAAACCACTTAAAGCATCGAACATTCCTGGTTGAGCAAACAGAACACATCCAATTAAGATTATTTGGGTTAGTGGTCTAGTCCATATTGCATAAATTTGATTATGATAAGTTGAGCTCGAAGTTGAAGATTTCTTTGAAAACGGCCAAGATAATTTCGCCATTTTATTACTTAGTAATGATCTTTTCGTACAAGTGAATAAAGTTTACCTTAGGAGTATTTGTAAAGAGAATAATTCAATAAAGTATAACCTCTCTGAACTAACATGGAACTTTAAGGGAATGAATGGTATATTTATATAATTCTTGAGTTGTGTTATTCATACTTATCTCTTTGGAGTCAATTTCCATATTATAGATCACTATTGATTTAACTTACCGATTTCAGGAAAACTCATTGGAAGATTTTGACGGAGAAACCTATTTCCGCGAATGTTCATGTACTCGACACCAAGCAAGGGCAATAAAGATAAGGAATTTATCATTCTCTCAGAAAAGCCACATACAAGTTCCATTAGTAACTCCTTCAAAATTGCCTTCTGACCGAATTCAAGGACGCCTCTATGCCAGCTCCACTAGGGTAGTAATGAAATCCCCTCATTGAAGCTGCATTTGAAAAGAGAAAGTCTCCGTTTAAAAGCCTAATGCGCCATTCTTATCTCCCCACCTCCATCTGTTATCTTTTAAACCGTTAGCTTAAGAGATATTCTACCCCAACCCTGTTATATTACTACGTAAAATTTTAAGTTATCGGAGGACGATCAATGCCAAATTAGGTGCCTATCGTCTGGGAGAAACTTTTCCGGCGACTTAGGAGAAGTATCTCCGGCGGCAGCAAAGGAGAAGCATCTCCGACGATAAAGAAGGGCGAAATTCAGGGGTAGGACCAAAAAGAGATAGCTATTCAGGCTCACATATTTATCCAGACTGGTAATTCTTCGATTGGTATTTTTTCGTCTAGAATGTATATATACGCGGCGGTAGCAGAGTTCATCGGTCAATCCTAATACCTTCGAATTCTAACTGTCAACGAAAATTCAGAGAAGCATATTTGGTTATATTCTTGTTTAAAAACAGCTTTTTGTCGCCTTATTTTCATACGTATCAATAATGGTCACTGATAATACGGACTCCGTTGGATGCTCCCCGAATAGTGCTTCATTGAGCCTTTCAGTTTTGGGATTAAATTCAGGCACAAGTATGGATTCAATAGATGTTGTTTTATGTCGATTCAAGCAAGATGACCCATCTTCACCTCTAAAATTAAAAGTTGTTCTATATGACGAAATACCTATGCCTCTTCCTCTGAAAAACAGGGTCCTGAAGTTAATAAAAGATAATGAATCATCTCCTGAAGAATTATCTCAAGTTAATGTTCAGTTAGGCATAACTTTCGCTGATGCTGCTATAAGATTCAGTAAAAGACATAACTTGAATCTTAAATCTCAAGTTGATTTGATTGCATCTCATGGACAAACTATTTGGTACGTCTCAGATCCTCAACCTGGACAAACTAGATCTGTTTTGACTATGGCAGAAGGAGCATATATATCTAAATTATTAGGCAAAACTGTTGTTTCTGACTTTAGAATCTCAGAACAAAGCGTTGGTAGACAAGGAGCTCCTATGATCGCATTTTTCGACGGTTTATTATTGGTTCATCTTACCAAATTAAGAATTTGTCAAAACATTGGTGGTATAGCTAATACTTGTTTTGTTCTTCCCGAATCTCATGGTGGCCTTGATAAAGTTTTTGATTTTGATAATGGTCCTGGCAATATTTTTATTGATGCCGCTATGAGATATTTTACGAATGGGGAAATGGAATACGATAAAGATGGGGCTTGGGGTAAAAGAGGTACGGTTGATGAAGATCTAGTTAATCAATATTTATTAAATGAGCCATATTTTCAGAGATCGCCTCCTAAAACTACTGGTAGAGAACTTTTTGGTGATGATCAATCTTTAGAATTAGTTTCAAGAGGCCTTCGAAAAGGATTATCCAAATATGATATTATTGCTACTATTACAAGAATTACTTCTCAATCTATAGTCAATGATTACCGTAAATATGGAGCCAATTTGCCTCCTATTGATGAACTTTATCTTTGTGGAGGAGGGATCAATAACCCAAATATTGTTGGTTATATTCAACAGAATTTCCCTGATATGAAGATTTTTCCTTTGGACAAACGTGGTATAGATGGTGGGGCAAAAGAGGCAGTTACTTTTGCATTTCAAGGAATGGAGGCTATATTGGGTCGGCCACTTATTGTACCTGATCAAGTCGAAACTCGTGAGCCTGTAGTGGTAGGTAAGGTCACTCCTGGTCCTAATTATCGCTATTTGCAGAATATTTCTGTAAATTTTGGTAAAAACTATCAAACTGATTATTTGCCAGCTGTCCGCAAGCTTGTGGTAGAGACTGAGGGATCGGATTTATAAATAGTTGATTTTATTTACATAATAGCAAGAATTATTTGTAAGCTACGTAACGGAAGCAGATTTATATTTAATAATACTTCTTTGACTGTACAAAACTCCGCTGATAAATATTCTAATATAATATTATTAATCGGATATCTTTTGTCAATAACTCACACATTCTTTTATATCGAGAATGCCAAAAATGAAGTATACTTTGGGATATCTGATACCATGTCATGAGTGTTACGACCTCCACTCTACCCTCACATATCTGCTTCGTAATGGCGATGGTCGTATATTCAACCGGTCATCTATGGCCGCCAAGAAATAGGAAATGCCAACCTAGAAGATACATTAACAAGAACATTAGCTGCCGACCTAAGGAGAAAGAACTACATCAGTGTGAATGTCTTGAGCCAGTGAACACAGAGGTTAAAAGAATCTCAGACAGATCAAAGCCTTCTCAAGAAGTAGTCCCTGCACGACATGCCGGCAAAAGCCCAGAATTTGCCGAGATTTTAGGTTTCCTAGAGGAGGGAAGGCCACGTCGTTTCTGCCCACAGCAGACTGGTATCCACAGAATCATGTGCTATTATATCGCGTCCTGAGTCTGAATGAATTCATGTGATCCACCACCATAAACCATGTCAAACAGGTCAGAGAAATCTTTGCTTCCAAAGCTTCGAATCATTTCGTTCTCCATTGTAGCCCATTCATCCCGAAGATCAAGGGATAATTGCCTTGCTCTGCAGCCAGAAACGGTGTGGAACGTAGGCGTCTCCAAGTTTGCATCACTGACCGAAGTGCTGTCAGTACTGTAAGAAGGTGGCACAGCAGTCGTCGAAGAGAAAGACAAAATAGCCTCGATTGTCCCATGGACCATTCTCTGTAAAGTATCATGACACTCTTGCGCAGCAGGACAATGTTTGACCAGTGCATTTAGAACTGATAGTGCAGCCAAAGTAGTTGAGTCTATTTTGTCAACTGCAATTGTGGATGGATCCTGTGCTGATAGAGTCCACACACAATGCAAATTTGTAATAGCTGCCACAAAAACATTATGGACAGTAAGGTATTTGTAATTAATTCTCTTGATTAGTAATAGCGAACGATATGTTCGTATAATTTTATCAGAGACGTTATAAAGTCGCAATGTATCTTCCACTGACAACTCAGGACACTGCGGCGAGTGACGGTATATATCAAACACCATTTGATGATATGCAAGCGTTAAGAAATTACTTGAGAATCCAGCCTCATCGTTATTTTTATCCATGGGACATTCTAATAGCCAATTATCTAATCGTTTGACGATATCTTTCCGCCATTCCGTGAGTGACTGACCTTCCTGAATATAAGGACTGCCTATAGACGTGTGTGTTGGAGTACCACGGAATAGAACTTGCTGTATTTCAGACTGGATCAGTCGTATCCGAAATATTTGTAGTGCAACAGCACCAGTAGACGTCTTCTGAGGTAAGGCACTAGTGATATCAAGATCAGATAATGAAAATGGTCTACTTAAATACGAACCCACTTGTCTATCAAGAGCATAGGTGCACCAGAATAGTCTTCTCAGTTTATCACATTCTTCCTTTGATTCTCTTCGCATGAATGTTCTCTCATCATGAAGACCCATCTCCACACATAGCCACACCGCCGATCTTACCAGATACCACACTCCAGGCCGTGTTGGCCGTAAGAGACCATATATTCCCAATAACATAAATGCCTCTAGCTCATATTGCGGCCGCAACTTAGGCTTAGTGTTGAGATAAGCATCAATAGTGAGGATGGCACTAGCGTAGTATCCTTCTGGAGTGCCTTCAAGAACTACTTCCTCATGGGAAACAATCCCAGAACCAATGGCGAGTATGATATAATATAGGAAATAGTCCTCTGCCGAGCCCTTTGATGGCGAAGAATATATTCTTGTGGTAATTGCTTCGATAGCCTCCCGTGATATAACGGGTAATTGGATGTAAGAATGATCGAAATACGCATCAACTAGCCGGTTTGCCTCGTGTCTCTTGGGAAGTCTTGACGGACTGTGGCCGTTTTTATCACTGTCAAAAGATATCAATGCCTCTTTAGTTAATCTCTCTTCTTGAGAACCATTTGCTGATCTTCCACTAGCACTGTACAATGACGAAACCATCAACTTAGAAAGTACTGACGACGCATTCGTATCTTTAGAGACAGAGCTGGCTCTCGACCGCGATTCAGTCTCCGTATCAGACGAGTCATATGGGACCCCGGAGTTTCTTAATAGTAATTCAAGGTATGCTATACGTTCTTCAAGATGCATTGAATGACTTCGAGGAACCTCACGATTTGTGACAGGGTCAAAGCTGACACATAAAGAGTTAGATCTTTCACATCCTGAGCACCGTGGCAGTTTATTATCACAGCGAGTTTTTCTGTGACGACATCTTTGGCATGCCATCAACGAACGGAACTTGGTCGTACTATTATCTTCCATAGAAGCTCCATCTTGCCTTGTTCTTCTTTTGGACGTAGACGATGTTGATTGAACAGCGACAACACCATCAGAAACGTCGTCACCACCGCTCATGCACACAACTTGTAAAATAACTCGGTATTGTTGTTAAAGTGTTAATTAAAATAGAGTCCCGCAATAATGCGTGTGGAAGAAGGTAATATGAGCGGTATGGTATTAGTTGCCGGTGCTATAAGAGGGCGCAGGAACCGTCATAAGCGATATGTTAACTATCGAATAGCATGCAGATCACAAGGCGGAACACAATAATATCGGCATTGCCCGGAATGGAACAAAATAATATCGCCATTTACCGAGCATACCGGATATGTCCGTCGTAGTATGCACTCGTAATGCTTTGGAAAAGATACTCTTATCAGTAAATATTTATCTATAAATATAACCCATCATCCTTTGCATTCGATAAAAAAGCTTCTATTATAGACAGGCTCATAATTTAGCAGCTTATAGAAAAAGATGAGTGAAAGAAACATTCCAAGAATTAGTCTTAGAGATTTTACTAAGAGACGTGAAGTCATAAAGGAGCAACTTATTGAAGCAGCTGAAACTGTGGGGTTCTTCATACTCTACGAGCAGGATAGTCCAAATGTCGCTGATATAGATAAAATGTTTCAGTATAGCGCAGACTTCTTTTCATTATCACCTGAGCAAAAGAACTCTACACCATTTCAACGACTTTTGAACACTGGCTATGAATGCGGAGCTCAGATACGCCCTTCAACAGGAACTGCTGATATGAAGGAGTCGCTCCAAATGCAAATACATAGAAGATTGGAAAACTGGCCAGCTGAAAATGATGTCGGCGAGGAATGGCTCGAGTTTGTTAGGGAGTTTATTGAAAAATGTCAAAAGATGAGCATGGACGTTTTGTCCTGCTTTGCTGAAGCCCTAGGGTTTCCCGAAGATTTCTTTGACCAAGCTCATCAGATCTATGATCCTGAGAATGCACAGTCAACTTTGCGGTTGCTGCACTACCACGATGTAACAGGGCAGGTCGTTCCTCCGAATTACTGGAGGGCTGGTGCTCACACAGACTTTGACTGTCTTACTGTCCTCTTTACCCGCACTGGCGATGGAGGACTCGAAGTGTGCCCTGGTAGAGAAGCACATACTTCTTTTGCAATGGGAGATACTTGGACCGAGGTCCCATCAGTTACCGGTGAAATTGTTGTAAATATTGGTGACATGCTTATGTCGTGGAGTGATGACCGTTTCAAATCTAATTTCCATCGGGTCCGTGCTCCAGGAATAAACGAAAACCAAACGGCCCGTTATAGCATTGCCTGGTTCAACCAAGCCAACCGAAATGTCCCTATTCAAGGCCCCCTTAAGAAGTATCCCCTTACTACTGGCGAACAGTACATTGTACAAGCGATGGAACGGAACTTTGCAAGTTTAAAAAATAGTGAAATCAATTATAAAGCCGAGTCTAAAGTAGAAGTTGCTTGAGACCTTTCTAGGTGCATCGGACTCTGAATAGCGTTTCTCTAAATAATGACAAGGTTTTGGCAAGACGTTCCGAAGATTTGCAAGCAAGTCAAGATATTTTGGAGATCCTGATTATGTATAAGACTTCTATATATATTATTTAAATGGAAATAACAACTGGTTTACCTTAAATCATATACAGTTTTACTCATCTCTCTATTACCGTGGAAATGGCCACATGCAGTTAAATTTAGTGCAATATCTTATGTATTACTTCACACAGTTTTACTAATGCCTCTCTTATTGTCTTCTGATACTTTCAATGAATGACTGTCTGCCAATCTTTAGCAAACTTATATATCTATAACTCTAATAATACACCGAAGTTTTTATATCCCGTTCGCAGTTCGTGGGCATGTCAACAGTGTTCCCAAGTCAATGGTTGAATTTATTCCTGTGGTTGGGAAACCATTATCATTGAATGGCCTTATCGTATTCACGAGTCAAGTGATATTTTCAGGCATATTATTGTAACTTAATTCTTAGATGTTGAAGGTCTTGCAATGTCTTAGTGTTGTCGCACGATAAGAAGCTTAGTGAGAATAATGTTTAAATGTTTGTTTACAATTGACAGATTTTAAAATTATCAGAGAGGATTTCCGTAAAATAACTGGAAGAGATGAATAGATCTTACAACAGTAGTCTAAATAAATATGATATAAGCTGCAGAATGTGGAATTTCAATTCTCGTATGAATTTATTAAATGAGACTCTACCACCAAATCCCCCGCTAGATCATCTGTCCGATAAACATCGGTACTTAATCTTAGCGAGCTACCCCGCAATTGATCATCACGGATAATCATTCCAATTATTTAGTAGAGCATCTCCCTCTATAGCT
>JAJMIH010000085.1:0-48231 GCA_030575175.1 Sugiyamaella novakii
GGCTCTCCTTCTCATAATTGTTTTTTTCCGAATCTTCAATGTTCATTTCCTAAATAAGCTAGTTCCTGAAAATAAACCGTCCAGGCATCGCTTTCGGATAAATAGCCAGCAACTAAACGTTAAATAGAAAGAGCTAAATTCAACTTTATATTACAAAAGGTTAAATTTATCTAGAAAATAAAGTCAAGATAAAGCGATAGAGAGATAAACAATAAATTATAAATAAATTTAATAATCAAACATTTATAACAATAAATAAATTCAAATCTTATACTATATTTTAATCTTAGTATAAACCGTAATGCAAGGTGTGGGGTTTCTCCGCCATCCCAACCCTCTCCCCAATCTTGTTCTAGTCCTGCTGCTACCCCCATCCTCCCCAACCCTACCTCCCTCCTTTCTTAGACGATCGAAGAATCAAATCCACTTTCTAAACCACTTCTAAACCACTTCCGTAAACTACTCCCTTCCGATATCATCCTATCCACATGTCAGCCACTCCACTCCATTCCACCTGCTACTGTTTCACCTATGACGTTGTGGCTCTTATCCTCTACTTCTTTCCTTTCACTACTATATGATACTATTTTTTTCTCCCCCGGAACATTTATCATCACGGGACATGCAGATGACATTTACTTTTTATGCCCCGCGCTTACCTGCTTTCCCAAAACTATCACTTGCATAAGTGGAGAGATTTTTTCATGCATCGCTAAACTAACAACGACAATGATCGAACGTTTGTTTTTCTATTTTCGGAATTACCAAAATTCCTTTTTTTACTTGCTTTTTATCCCCATACCCCAAAATAATATTTCTCTTCTCTCACCTCAAGCAATTAAAAAAATTATATAAATATCCATCAAAGATCCCTTCTAAAAACCGTTTTATTCTTCTTCATCACATTTAATTCCCTTTCTTTTTTTTCTATCTAATTCTAATTCTTTGAGAGAAAAAAATTTAATAACTCGTTTTCAAAATGGCTTTCCAAGTCACAAATCCATACGTTGTGGCCGCAATTGCTACCATTGGTGGTATGCTATTCGGTTTTGATATTTCTTCTGTTTCTGCTTTTGTTGGTCAAGAACAATATCTTGAAGCTTTTGGTCACCCAAATTCTATTACTCAAGGTGGTATTACTGCTTCTATGTCAGGTGGTTCTTTTATTGGTTCAATCGTTTCTGGTCTTATTTCTGATAAATTTGGTAGACGTCCTACTATTACTCTTGCATCTTTAATTTGGATCCTTGGTGCTGTTCTTCAATGTTCTTCCGGTGGTCACAGTGTAACTGGTAATAGAGCTCAACTTATTGTTGGTAGATTAGTCGCCGGTGGTGCTATTGGTTTGGCATCTTCTCAAGTTCCTGTTTATGTTGCTGAGCTTGCTCCTAAAAATATTCGTGGTCGTTTAGTTGGTCTTTTCCAATGGTCTGTTACCTGGGGTATTATGATTATGTTTTATATTGGTTATGGTTGTTCATTTATTGCTGGTAAAGCTTCATTCAGAACTGCTTGGGGTATTCAAATCGTTCCTGGTGCTTTACTATTTTTAGGTACTTTGATCGTTCCTGAATCTCCTCGTTGGTTAGCAAGTAAAGATAGATGGGAGGAAGCAATTGATATCATCTCCAAGGTCCAAGCTGGTGGTGATGTCAATCATCCTGATGTTCTTATTGAAGTTGAAGAAATTAAAGAAGTTATTAGAATTGATCGTGAATCAAAGTCTGTTACTATCTTTGATCTTTTCAGAAAAGATTCCTTAAATCGTACTATGGTCGGTATCTGGGCACAAATCTGGCAACAAATGACTGGTATCAACGTCGCTATGTATTACGTTGTTTATATCTTTGAAATGGCTGGTTATAGTGGAAATATTAACCTTGTTTCTTCATCCATCCAATACGTTCTTAATATGGTTATGACTGTTCCTGCTCTTCTCTTTATTGATAGATGGGGTCGTCGTCCTTTGCTTTTAGTTGGTGGTGTTCTCATGATGACTTGGTTATTTGCCATTGCTGGTTTATTAGCTACTTATAGTATCCCCGTCCCAAGTGTTGATGGAAATGCCAATATCAGAATCGAAATTCCTGAGAGTAACAAAGCTGCTTCAAGAGCTGTCATTGCTTGTTCTTACTTGTTCGTTTGTAGTTTTGCCCCAACTTGGGGTCCAGGTATTTGGATTTACTGTTCTGAAATCTTCCCTCTTAGACAAAGAGCTCTTGCCAACGGTATCTGTGCTTCTTTCAACTGGATCTTTAACTTTGCTTTGGCTTTATTCGTCCCAAGTGCTTTCACTAATATCACCTGGAAGACTTATATCATCTTTGGTGTCTTCTGTGTTGCTATGATCATCCACGTCTTCTTGTTGTTCCCTGAAACCAAAGGTAAGACTCTTGAAGAAATTGATCAAATCTGGGCTGAGAATATTCCTGCTTGGAGAACTGCTAGTTTCCAACCAAGAATGCCATCTGTTACCGATATTAAGGCTGCTGGTGGTGGTCATGCTCCCGGTCTTGAAGATAAGATTTTAGATGCCGATCATCATGAAGAGGAACCTAAAGAGGCTTATCCTGAGAATCCATCTCAAACTGTTTAAATGAAGTATTTTTTTGACGACTAGCATTTTTGGTTTTAATTTTGTATAAAAGAACACTTCAAGATATTATGTAATTGACATGATTTAAAGATTTAATTAATTTAATTTATTATTATAATTTTGTGATTAGGCCGGAAAACTTTGACAGGCTTCTTTGTTTGACATCTGCAGGGAATATGCGTAGAAGGAAAGGTTAATTCGATTAGGTTAGACTGAACAAAATATGTCACTTATTGACTAGCGATACCATATTTTCAATTTTAGCAATTATTTTCGTATTAAGGGCTTCTTATAGTTTGGAAGTAGGAGAGAATTGAGAGAATTCTTGGATATGACGGATATGACGGCCACCTGGTATTGCTTTGTAATTGATTTTAGCAGGCGTAACTGATGATCATCTGGCAAGCTGTGCTTGGTAATTAAATTTTTGCAGATGTAAAGTTCTGGGTCTGACCGAGATCGGGCCCCAACACGGAAATTTGTGATGACTATTCGGTTGCCGTGTTGTACGGCGGTCAGATTCTAGACCAGTATATTGCGCCTGAAGACAAATTACGAAAACGGGCTTATCACCTGTTAGTGATCTATCTATACTTGTAGTACGAAGCACATTCGTATCGATGTAATTCGTGTAGAGGCATGAGCTTTTGATGACAAATCTTTATTTACTGGTAACGAAAGGGTTGCCATGAGAACATACTAGGTAGTTCATAGACCACCAGGTAATGAAGTCAAGGTCGTAACGAGAATTTATTTTATATTATGTGACGCCACTGAGCAGCTGCGAATACATATATGGCATTGTAAGAAGAATTCTCATTTTGACCACGGATGCCAGCACATACCAGTGGAGAGATCAACAATTGGGAAGGTCTATCAAAAAGAGATCTTCCAGGTCTGTCGTATCACAGTGTCTGGCCCTAATTTAAGTCTCCCACCTTATTTTCCCTCTAGGATATTGGGAGTAGAAAGTTTTCGCACGTTCACAAAAAAGTGAACTACAACACCTTCTGTTCACGCCTGGTCTCCCACGGCATTACTGATTAAGGCTCTCAGAGGCTTGAATATGATTGATCGGACGGGAAATCTTATTTTACTCTGGATATGGCCGTAGCTGGCAAATCATAATGTACAAGGTCTTTGAATGGGTTTTGAAAAAATGTTGAGTACTTTCCAAGATATCTCATAAACGAGATCACAACAGAACTGTTTAGTTTAACGATTATAGAGAAATTCCTCTTAAGGATCATTATAAATGAATCTGTCCTAATATCAGATGCAATGAAAAGACTGGTAACTTACCTCTGGTCAAAGTCATTCATCACCAACCAAGAGTCTTTTTAAGCAAGCTTCCCCAAGTTATCGCAAGAGAAATGGTTTCCCTATGGCCAAGTGGAAATCCAACCCTGCCATAAAATTCGAATTGAAAAGTTATTAAACGCTGACAAGTCCTTATCTTGGACACCTGCAGAACTCGTCTTTCTTTTTTTCTTTTCTGGTCTAAATTATTTTATTATTGTATTGTATTATTATAATTGTGTATGACATAGATGTTGATTGATTTTACTACTACTTAAGCAAGCTTGTTCAATTTCGTTCTGAACATGCTAGGGTGGGAGCTTGGTACCAAAAGTACATGAAGAGAATGGAAAATATTAATTGTCAATGTGGACAATTGGAGACTATTGATCACATTATTAAAGACTGTCCTCGATATGAACAATGGTGTTCCCCATTGAGGCAGATAACCCCAACGTTGGAATTGCGTATAATATTGGGCACACGAGTGGGTCCGGATGCAATGGCATTCTTCTTACAGGGTCTATCAATGCGTAAATTCCTAATAGGTGAATCTTAGAACTTTGGATGGTTACAATTCCAATCCACTGGTGTGAATGCGGAGGGAGCGAGAATCTTCTGAATATAATTTTGTAGCAATAATTGTTATATACCTAAATGTCGCTGGTGCTGTGGACTTGAATAGAATAACTGTCACCGAGACAAAAGTCATTGACATTCGGGGTTAAAGCTATGTAGAAGTAGTCGATCCACGTGTCTGAATCTAATTAATAGAAATCAATATATCTGGTGTGGTTACAGCCACTTCCAATCAGTGAACAATATACGGATCAGGTAACCAAAGACCCAAGAGATATTAATCTTAGTATCTCTCAATTATAACAGAGTCTAATCACTTGATTCACAACTCTCAGTCAACTCAATTGTCACTATCTATCAGATATGATCATATCTTGTCACCAGCCCTGCTAAACCTCGCTAGATGAAGAACCAAGCGTTATCATGCAGCTGTCTATATGTTCTACTTTTGATTTAGTTCTCTGTTAGTAATCTAAATATAATCTAAATATATGCTACAAATTAAACTGACTCGAATCCGCCAAAACTTGACTATAAAGAGATCTGTCTTCGTGAGCGTCCATAATATGGTTTCTTGACTTATGCTCGGGTATGTTAACACTTTCATCTCGCCATCGAAATCTCTCAGTGAACACAGTTTGGCGTTCTTCCAAAACATCTAAAGTGATTCTTCCTAAAACGGGAAGAAACTTGAAGCCATGGCCACTTCCACCAGTACAAATCAGAACTCTCTTCCGGTGAGGATTTTTACATATAAACCAATTATTATCATAAGAGTCAGTATACCAGCAAAGTCTCGTTTTCAGAAGTGGAATTCCTGCATCAGCTATATCTGGCATGTTAGTCCGGACAAACTGTTTTATTGTTTGTAAGCTCTTGCGTGGAATTTTAGTTTCTGGAGGACTAGCAGCTACAGTCACTGGCATTGATACTCTTGTTTCAGGATCGGGATTAGTCCATTTATTTCCTCTCAACCCAATTTTTATTAATCCGTCAGGGGTTACCGGGAATACATAGATTCCACCACCTTCTTCCACTTCCAATTCATTTCCTCCTTTCCATATAACTACGGGGAAATTCTCTGGAGAGTATTTTCTTATCAAATCTTTTCTATTTTGTGGAATTTCTATAATAGCTATAGAACCTGCAGTAGCTTCTACTCTAGACTGCATCTCAGGAACTATTGATGGAGTCCAAGATCCAGTGGATACGATGATTTGGGCTGCATTATGAATTTTTCCATCTTCAGTTGCAAAACTTGCATAGTCATTGTCGTCATAGTCGTTCCATTCTCTAAAAGTACCAGCTTTCCCGCCTAATACAAGCTTCACCCCGCTCTCTCTCAATAAATTAAGAACATAAAAGCATGATTTACTAGCATATACAAATCCAGCAGTGGTATCGAGAACACCAATCGTATGCAGCCCTCGTTCCAACCGGCTACATGCGTCAAGTTTATGGCTCCAACCAGTAACCTCTGCTCTATGAATATCAAGAGGATCATGAATATCAAATTGAGTTTCACGAAGTCCTTGACTTGTAAGAGTTCTTAATGTGTCTGATTCAGTAGTTTGATGTATGTCGTGATCATCTAGTCTAAGGTACCCACATCTTTCAAACAGTTTGACTCCTTGGCGCGACCATGAATCCCACACCTTCATAGCTTCAAAAGCTAAATTCTGTAGATCCTTATCAGAACCATAACTTGCTCTAAGAATCTTATTCAAATCGGACGATGCCGAATCAGCATTAGAATTCAAAGAATCATACTCATTATCAAGATAGAAATGTCGGTCAAATATAGTGATATTCGTATACCCTGCTTGTTGGAAATGAAGAGCGGAAGAGAGACCAAAGACGCCTGCCCCCAGGATTATTATTGGCTCATCTTTTCTGATTTTCATTGGGAAATGTAACTATTAACAGCATTAATTGAGGTTTGATTAGATGATTTGTGCATTGTGATTATCTTATCAAGATAAGAGATGATCGACAAGACGCATCCGCTGAGGCACAGATTGATGGAAGATAAGATTACTGACCGGGAAAAGTTGACAATCCTTAAACCACATCTACCAGTATGAATATCTGACCTTAGAGCTTGTAGTATCTATTCGTTTTCTAATACATATATTATCAAACTCGGTATTGGTATTATTCACGTCGATTGCACGATAATCTCCTCTGAGTTCAACTCTAACAAACGTCAGCTTGAGAACAGATTCAAATCGGTTAGAACATCTGGCAATGATTCTAAACTATACTTTATCTAGATTGTAGCAAGTATTTGTTACCACCGTACATGTCTTTCATCTTATATCTTGCATTCTCTACATTAAAACTTTGCACCTATATGGTTCTAACCGTAACATCCTTCACCCATTCTTTCAAAGTCATTAACGTAATCTGATTAATGCAGAAACAATTATATTCATATTACATAACTACACGTTATTAACTCCTTACAAGGTAAAACCATAGTCAGTAATGGTAACCAAAGCATGATCAGGAACGGTGACACTAAAAGTACCATCGAAATTTCTTTGAATTGGGAGTGGAGCGATATCATGAGTATTGTCAGTATAATAAGCCTTAACACTCAATGGAAGGTTTAATTTTCCACCAACGCTAAATTTGATAGGAGTAGCACCGCCGTTGTTAACAATTTGAACAGTAATACTGCCATCCTTATTTTTGTAAGCACTAGTGCTTAAGGTTGATGCAGAACTAGAAGCACCGATTCTGACAGCACCTGGTCTAATGAAACGACTGAATTGTGCCAATGCCCAGTAAATCTTAGAAGTCACTGGAACACCGTCAGCAATGTTGATAAAGTGAGAAGATGAACTACTAGCAACCTCAACACCTTCCCAATAGAGATAAGCACTGACATGGCCATCAACAAAAGCAGTGTGTAAGTTCTGAGCCCAAGTAAGACCTTCAGCTGCATCACTGTGATTATACCATGGAGCAGCGAAAAGTCCTGAAAGATCAGCGCTTTCTGTAATCCAGACATTTTTATTAGTGTTAATAGGATAGTTGGGCCAGCTGGTGTAGGAGTGAGAAGTAACTATTCCAAGTAAAGATTCAGCACCATCTTGTTGGAGTTCAGCAGTCATATTAACTTGGTTATCCCATCCTTCCGAATCACAACAAGCAATCTTCACTTTAGTGGAAAGACCAGCTTTTTGAAGAGTAGGGGCCAAAACTCTAATGAAGTCTGCAGCTTGGAATCCAGTTGACAGCATACCAGCATATGCGGATACAAACCTTAGAAATTAGTTAGTAGCTCGACCAAATAACGTTTCGACGTCTTTATCTTTAACTTACTCTGGTTCATTAAGGAAGCCAACGTGTGAAATTTGAATTCCAGACTCTTGATAAAACTTGATGTATTGAACAAGATAGTTGGCGTATGCTTGGCGCCAATCACCGGTTGCGCAGTCAGTGTCTCTAACACCGCACAATGTACCACCATTGTTTTCGTCACCATTGGTCTTCATAAAACCAGGAGCACTCCAGGCATCGGCATAGATGGTCTTGACACCATAAGAGACTGCTTCTTGAGCCAACCAAAGCTGACTACTGTCATTATGATTCCAAACATATTGAGGTTGATTGCCTGGAAGACCAGGGCTAACAGGTTCAATTGAGTTCATCCAGTTACTAGAGGAATTGGGAGAAGAGCCAATACCATTTCTAATAATAGAGAAGCCAGCACCTTCGGTAGGGTGGAAGAGCAAGTCTAAAGCTTGCTTTCTACCAGGCTCAGGAGTACTATAGAGATCATGGGCTCTTTGGAAGGCTTCAGAAAAACCAAAACCATCAATTTCCTGATACGTCTGAGCTAAATTAACAGTCACTTGTGCAGTTGAAGCCAATGCTGTGGAAAGCAAAGCTGGGACAATTGATCTTTCGAATTTCATGCTGCAGATAAAATACTAGATAGATCTTGCTGGATAAAGATGAAAATCTGGTGGGATCTCAAGTCAATTTATTCTATGAAAATCATTCGTTGAAACGTGGGGTTACAATGTATTAATCATCCTCAGATACTGGATAAGAGTAATTAGGCTGAAATACCTGCAGGGTCTGCAAATCCCCCTCATGCCCCCACATTTTGCTATAGCAAATCAGTATAAAGAAGGTTTCTGATTGATGAAGCAAAATCTCAATTGGCAGGTTCAGCCTAGTTTTAAATATACAGCATACCGGGAGATCCCTAACGGACCCGCTAAATACCGAACTACAGATTTGTATCTGCCGGTTAAATCAGTGATCGCCGTTACGTCTGACAAGGCACTAGCTTTCCTATTATAGAATTCCTAAGGGTGATCTTCTGGGACCTTACATTATGTGGGTTAAGCGTTTTAGAATGGTTAAAGTCATGCCGGTTTGAGGCACAACTCGGTTATAGAGTTATCCATTATGTAGCCGTCTATAAACGATACGGTATGATGGCGGAATATTTGGACAGAATTGGTTTCATAGCAGATTTTATTTATTTTATAAGTTGAGATTCTGCCAATGTTGAGTATTATTGATCTTAATTGACTTAACCTAGGAACCAAGATTTAGTTCAACGGTTACTAGGCAAAGAATAGGTAAAGTTTCTAGAAGTAATTTAAACAGCATCGGGTAAAATCCGTAGATTTCATTATGCATGCTAGTTGAATGGGGGGTCAAAGTATTATTGTGAGCAGCGAATGGACTTTTGATCGCGTTCTACAATGACGGAGGGCTGGTCATGGTTGTGTAGGTGTGCATCAAGCACGGGAAAATATGTTTCATAAATTTAGCCGATTGTTCGGAGCGTGGGGAACAAATTGTGGGGATATAACCATCTTATTTTTCCCATTATTCCGCTTTTTCAGTCACGGGATTAGATATCCAGTTTCCGCTTTTACACTATTATTATATAAATGTGTTATGTATTTTACCAATTGAATAGTATCGAGATAAATAAACTCATGACTTCCAATTGTTAAGTAAGATATTTATTCAGCCAAGTAATTTTGTTCCCTTGACTAAAGAACTACGGCCTAATATATTGAAGGTCGGCGCGCGCTAAGAACAAAACCCCACGTATTGTTGCCCGCTGTAATCAACAATACTTCATGACCCACCCCACGAAATTTTCTGCATAATGGCTAAGGTGCAAACCATGCATGTCAAATGTGTATGGTAGGCTAAAATATTGTTTATTTTGAAAGTTTAATTAAGAGAGAACCCGTATGGAATTCAAAGGAAGTGACCAAACCATGTTTAAATTGTCAAATAAATTACAGTATCAGGGTGAAAAACTGTTTTAATACCACAATAAATCGCTGAGTCCAATCTTAGCAATCTCAGTTGTTCAAATAATTTCCAGGAAGCTCGATCAGGGCTCATACTTCTTTATCGTCATTTTTTGATTTTCCGGATAATACCCGTAAATGCTACGGAACACTAGTGGGATAATTAGGGAAAGATTGTCACCCCGGTTTAGATTATTTTGATCAGTTCCTCTTTAGCGAACATTATGGAAGATTTGAAGAGAGACCCCAATGCAATCAAAACACGGAAGCCAGGGAGATAATCTACCATAATCGTCAGAAAAGTCGGCAGCAAGAAATTTTTCTGTCTCTTGTGTTTTACTCAGGATTGGAGTTATGTTGTGGCAGCAATATTGAGAGTAATGTTGTTGTCAAGCTGTACTACTGCATATGCGCAAATCGGCCCACGGCGGTTACACGGCAGTGCCATTTCCAATTCATAAGCTTCAAAGCAGTAATAAAATTTAAGCTGGATCATCTACTAGCACCAACTAATCTTATCAATATGCTACCTGAACGTCGAGCACAATCCGCTGAGATTAATCTGAGCCATCACTACTTATAAAATAGTAGTATCCTCACGGGAATGCTCTATACTGTTGTTAGACGGATTAATTCTCTACATTTATTTCAACTAGGGCTGTTCTACAAACTTTATCGATAAGGAGCCTAAACATCTGATCAATAGCGAGGTGTAGCCCACTTAATCCAATCTTTAAAGTTGGATGAATAACCACCGTCAGTCCTGAAAACATTAGTGTTCGCGTTACCCTCATCAAGCAAAAATTTGTTGTAAAAGGCTTGCAACTCAGCACCCTGATCTGCAGTGGGAAATTCACAGTGATTATGTGGACCATCTTGAGAAAAGCCAAAGTTCGAAGTAGCACCTAATGCTTGATAGACAGTACGAGCTGCTGTCATACATCCATAAGCAGACCAAGGACCTAACCAAGGATATCCAATGTTTTCGAAAACAATCAAACCACGAGGAGCAACTAATCCAGCTAGAATATGATGATCGGTTGGCAATTGATCAGTGTAATTAGCATATCTCTCAAATGAAGTAGAAAACCACACATTTTCTTGTACAATCTCAGTAGCAGTTTGGACGACCTCCCCATGAGTAAGATTATATTGAGACAATCTCCAACAAGCGGCACCTCCGGACCCAGATTCTTGAGGAATAGTTAAAACAAACCTATCATCATAAGCACCAGCAACAAAAGCTCCTTTACCGTCTCTACTACAGCCAGTAACGCCAATTCTCTTGGGGTTAATCTTGGCCTGAGGAAGTTGTTCAAGAACATCAATAATTCGACTTGCACCCCATGCCCAGGCCATTGTAGCAGAAGAGGGATGAGCTGCTCCAAATAATTCGTAGAATAAACCTTGTCCACGACTTGTTGTAAACGCATCACCACCGCCATATGCAATACCACTAGCAGAGTATTGAGCATTTTGTTCAGCGAACCCGCTATTGTCAAAGACCAAAAAAGCAACATTGTCAGGCTGAGGAATACTAACACCACCGAAGGCAATTATAGCAGGATAGGGTGCCTTACCGGCAGTAGGGTACTGAATGGTGACATTGTAAGTGATACTTCGTCCCTCAACGACTGCAGTGATAGAGAGAACGTTATTGTTGACCGAGCCATGAACTCTATCAGGCTTAGCAGCCATTGGCCCAAGCTCAGTTTCTTCAAGGATGAGTGCCTGTTCTTGTTGAAGACTTTGAAATTGTTGTCTAGTGTAGGCATGTTTACCAGTTAAAGTAGACGTAAATGGGTCAGGGAGTGAAGGGTTCTCATAATACGGGAGAGGATAAGGAAGCTTACTCAATCCGACATCAGATGACACATCTAAATCCACTGAAGCGCCGAATACTTTGGCAATAATCCCCAATAGCAAAGCCTTGTATGAAACCTTCATTTTCAACTGATGATTAGATGAGGAGAATAATAGTTATGAGGTGTTCCGTACTCCTTTTATATCTGAAATATTGGTTTGAACTTCTCATGACAGTGAATGGAGTTCATATTAGCCGGATGGATGACTGTAGTTAACAGCTGTTTGATCTGACTGCTTTCTCCGCACCAATAGACCAAGTTAATACTACGGATGGAGAAATTGTTTCCATTGTTCGCACGAACGGAAGTTGTTACTTTAATTATAGAGGGGTTTTCATCCCAGGGATCCTCAGATCTGTGTGATTAGTAAATTAGCCGGTGCCAGTCCTTCATGAAGATCGCGATCTTATCAGTGAAGATCTAACTCAAGTTAGTACAAAAATGTGCAGAAACAGCCCTAATCCGTTTCTATGGCACTGAGAGCAAGAACAAGTTTTCTCCAACAGCTTTTTTAAGGGTGGTTTAATATAGTCATGTTTTCAGAGTTTTATTGAACCAATACTCCTGGTAAATGAAAGCGTAGTAGTTTCTTAGCAAGTGAGCCCAATTGCTTTTTTTATCAATCTGCGGTCTCCGAAATAATATCACGAAAGGCTTCTATCTAGCTCTTAACTCCACAGGACTACGACCTGCATAGCTGATCCGGGGCGTGAATTTGATGGGGGTAGTAGCCGGAAGTGAATAACCATTAGACAAGTTCGAGTGTATATTTTGAGATCTTTAAAGGAATGAGAGCAAATTAAATGAAATTTTCATGTGTTGGAGGAAACTCCGACAGTATCAGCAGGATACCAGATTTATACGTTATAAATTCATAGATGGAATAACGATGTTGATTGCTGTATGTCTGATAGGAGTTTTGTCTCAGTTTAACAGGAAACATGAAGATTATCGATCATATTCCTGTTATGACCCCATCAGAACGATTCTATGATATCCAAGTCAAGAAAATAAATTTTCTTTTTATTAATTACTAATAAAATAATTAAATGTTTTTGATATTATCCGTGATATTTGTCGATCTCATAAGATTTTGTATGTTACCTATGCGATCCATAAAGTTTGAAGATTGAGCTGCTAATCTTCATCTCTATCATCACTGGGTTATCACCTAATGGCTGAGTGGGGAGCCATTAATAAACAAAACTTCACCATACTGATTTATTTGACAGTTCTATCTTTTTTCTATCCCTGCGAATGCCATAATTGGAATAATCTGCAATAATACTTTTGATTTCAATTATTTGCATAAGTAAAAGTATTCAACCGAAATACCCAAAATTAGCCGGAGTTTCGTCCGTGAATGGGGGTTTATAGTATAATTGACGTTTCAGGGATAACTTGGCGATGACATGTGAAACCTGCTATGCATCAGTGTCCCTGATTTCATGAAGATAATTTCCATTTCAGACTTAGTTTGGCAACCCCCACGAGTACATATTCGTATCCCGCGAATTGAAATAGCCTTCTGTTCTCCCCTACATAAACAATGGTGTATGACCTGGCATTCATGCTAGAACTTTATTCGCACCCCCACAGTTCATGCAGGTTGATCCGTTTTATTTCCCCATCTACATTCTTGCATTTTCCCCACAACAATTTAAGCAACGATTTAAACGTTGCCAGGAACGAAACTATCAATAAAGTACACGTGAGCATTAGATGGGGGTGTGTTCTAGCTAACTACCATATAACATGATAAGGATGACTAAGTGATTGAAGCAAATTGGTCTCAGTATCAATTTTGATGCTGTTTCGGCTATTCCTACCTTTTGTGAAATATTTAAAGAGCCTCTTTCGAATAAACATCTGATATGTCTTTAAAACCGGCATTTGGCTCGAAAACTTTGGATTTTATTCTTTAAATAACGCTTTCAGATTCTAGCTCAAAAATTTAGTACATAAATCCTGAAAGTCCTGAAGTGTAATAGAATCTGAGGATACAAAAGCTCTGCAGCTGGCGCTGATGAAAAGATGATAAACTAGTAAATTGATACTGCTTCAATGCATAATAACTTGTCTAGCTTTAGTAACCGCTACAAGTTCTGTAATCTGGCCACTCGCCTTATCGAGATTTTTCTTAATATTTTCGTTAAGGTGATCTATACTGTATGTTACATTTGTCATAACAAGCTTGGTAATGTTTCAGAGATAGCGTAGGGCTACACTGCTGTCTTGCCAGTTGCGTAGCACGCACCACCTGCCCATCAATCAGGGGTAAATACGCTAACTGACAAACAGGCCTAGTGCACAAAGCTTAATCTAAACCTAAAATGTTTATAAGGCCCCTATCAACTTAACTAAGAAATGATATCCACTTTCCAGTCACAGGGCCAATTAGAATATGAGTCTACATCGCCTGGGTGTCAAGGGGCAAGCAATTTTTATGCATGACTTTATCGTTATATACTGAATTAATTGCCTTTGCACTCATTCAGTGACTTTATTATCTCACAATCGATTATTAGTAAATTTCCTAGTATTTATTACTTATCGACGCAGCTACAGAAGAATTCATCCATTATCAGGAAGGTCTATACGAGAACAGATTAAATTCAGCCAATTGCTAGTACATGCCTCAGCACAAGCCTCACGATGGCTATTTAAAGAAAATTACAAATTTAAAGAATGCTGGAAGCAGTGAATCAAGCCCATCAGTTATAGTTCACACTGTGAGTTTTACGATACACCACCTTGTCATTTGAGTTTCCATTTTAAAAGGAGGTAACCATCAATAAAAGCTATATCTTCTGTAAATATCTCACTATAAGACATACTGTCCACATCCCAAATAGCTATTAGCTATTCGTCCTAACCATCCAAGGTAAAAAGTAGTTCATCAACTCGAACCAATGCTTGGTCGATTCAGCAATAACACGTGATTATTGATTCTGACACACAACCAACACGTGATACAACAACACGTGATGTTAAAATCCCTAACCCTGATGAAAACCAAACCCCTCTTGTTTGCTGGTTCCTAGCATATACACCCCGTGATCCTTCATGATTGCAATCCACTTTTTTTTACACTCTTCAAATTCACGTGAACTGAACTGAATTAATTCTAAACACTTTTTTCGAACCAATAATTTGACCGATTTAATCAAATAAAAGGAAATAAAACAGATAATTTACAGAAAAGTGAAAGGGTAAGTTAGATTGGTTATTAATAAACAGTCGATTCCTTTATAATTGAAAATATTTTGATTTTATTTTCAAAATCAAGTCTCGTGACGACCTGCGATCTTCGATAAGTTCATCCGAGGAAGTTTCATCACATGACGATAACGCGTTATGATATATGATACGGAGGTAATATATCTCGAGTGAAAGAATTATAAGCATCTGGTCGGAATAATTCGAAAGAAAATGGGAATGTTTTGGGCGCTGATGTGGCGTGGTGATGGTTCCAATGATATTTTCGTTGACAAGGCCGATCATGACTTGATGGGAATTACTCTCATTATTGGTTGACTAACTCGTTTTTCAGATTCAGAATGGATAGAAAACCGGTAATCAAAAGAGCTCGTTTGGATGAGACATCTTCTGATAACATTGACAATGCTCTTTTAGAAAAGGATTCAGATAGTACTTCTGCTACTAGTGTTGCCGCTACTGCTAATGCTACTACTGCTGATACTGATAGTGCAAATGCCAATGGCTCACAAGAGACTATTAGTGCTCCTACCCATGTAACTGCGTCCTCTCAATCTCATTCTAATGTCCTTGAAAGTACTGTTGCTGACGCAGTAGCAACTGTTGTTGGATCCAGTGAATTCCAACAATCGGTTCTTCCTCGTCAACCTCCATCTTCTTCCACTCATCCTTTCAACGATTCAAATGAAAGCGTTGAAATTAACAACTCCACTAATACTTCTAATAATAATGGTGAAGGCCCATCAATCACTGTAGGGTCTACTTCGTTTAAACCTTCAGCCGGCACTGAGGAATGGCATAAAATTCGTCGTGATAATCATAAAGAAGTTGAAAGAAGAAGAAGAGAAGCTATCAATCAAGGAATTAATGAACTTGCTGCCATTGTCCCTGATTGTGATAAACATAAGGGTCAAATCTTGAAAAACACAGTTGATTATATTAAAAAATTGAAAGATAATGAACAACGTAATATGGAAAAATTAACCCTTGAAAAACTTCTTACAGAACAGGCAATTGCAGAATTATCCGCCACCAACAAGGCACTTAAAACTGAACTCGCTCAAGCGTGGAAGGAAGTTGAGCACTGGAAGCGAGCTTGCGGTGAAGATGCATCTGGCAATTCTAATGACGCTGGAAGTGCTAATAATGGTACTAAGTAGTAAAATGAGTAATAGTAAGATGTTAATTTATATAATGAATGGTGTGTTTTTAAGTATTTTTTAATTAATAATTATTTGTTTGTAGAAAGATGTTTTTGTGGGTTTACATTGTTTGATAGAATCTCTGAATTCGTCGCAGGGCCCTCGAAATACTAGAATTATTATATAAGTCTACATTCGCAATCCTATGATATTAAGCATAAATTTACGATGATTCTAATTAATTTTTCAAGTTTTCTATGAGTACATCGCCTATTCTAGAGTAAATAATAAAAAGACAAAATTCCGCTAGTTAACCTAAGTTTCACTAATAACTTCAGATAAGTAGGCGGCCCTTGTCAGAGAATTAAACAGTTTTGATGACCACGTAATCATTGGGTTCTTGACCGTTGAGGATCCTTCTCCACAGTCAGATATCCACATCGAAATTTGTAGTAAACACGATAACCGAAATATCACGTGATTAGAGAACTTTTTGAAAGTGGATCTGCTACTCAAGATGGCTAACATTACATTAATTCTTCACAAAGTACGACTTAAATCCTTGAGAATGGCCACTTCACTACCCTTACACTCTAGAATTAAGGCTTCTTTGAGAAAACCTCGTGAAGTTACCAGCTATTCTATTGATATTAACAATCAAGTTAAGATAGATGACTCTTCATTGAGGTATTATTATCTACCTGAGGCCCAGATCGATGGTAATCTTGAGCTCTCCCAAGGATACAAAGATTTTATCCGTAAAGACGAATCGAAGGCACAGCATTTAGATACATTATTAACTGCGGTGATAGAATATGAGAAAGAGTCAAATTCGAAAATCAAGGCGGATATTATTAGCTGGAGAGGGATTATGACGAAGCTTCTATGTCTGCCGTATGAACAAGGAGATGACATTGATCTGAATGTTTTGCTCTTTGATGGTCAGATTTTTCTGGAAGAAGATTTTGACCTGACGAAGAATAAGAAGAGGAAGATGGATGCAAAGGGAGAAATGATGTCATATTGGGGTAAGTAAACCCGGTAAAGTAGAGTCTGGCCGCAGGAGGCAGGTAATAATATGGGACTAACTATGTGATGGAAGGTTTTAAGTTTGAGACTTTGGCTACATTAGATCGTCCTTGGTCAGATGTTTCTCGACAAGACATCGACAATCGCCCTAAGATGGTGGTTAATAATATTGAGCAGTATATTTCAGTTGTTCGTACTGGAGTGGGTAATTTAAAGGTACTTTTGGGTGGTGAAGTCGATTGTGTAATTGATTATAAGCCCAATAGTGAGATTGCAAAGAAGAGCATGAATAAAGAGGGAGAAAGCGAGATGTTGTTGTCCAGTTCATCACCATTATCGCACTACGTCGAATTAAAAACGAGTAGATGTGTGGATACTCCTACAGACGCAGTTAAATTCGAAAGGAAGATATTCAAATCTTGGGCTCAATCATTTTTATTAGGAGTGCCAAAAATTATTTACGGATTTAGAGATGATAATGGAGTTTTAAAATCTGTAGAGGAATTTGAGACTGAGAATATGCCCACAGTTATTAAGAATAGTCAGTATAGTTCGAAGGAAAAGAAATGGAATGGAGTAGAAGCGATTGCATTTTATGGAGCAGTTTTGGATTGGATTAAAAAGAGTATAACACAGGATGGTAAGATATGGAGATTGAGTTATAAAGCTGGCAGTAATAAGTTGGATCTTTTACCGCTGGCAGAGTACGATAATTTTTTATCTAAGGAATTTGTAGAATGGAGAAATGAGCTCGGAGATGGTACTATTAGTACTTAGACTCTTTGTGTATATTTTAATATATATTTATTCATTAATTTCGTTACAGTATTAGAGTATGATAAACAACCGATTTTGTTATCGTCGACGCCTGGCTGAGGCCGTGAAAGGACTTCTTAGTCTAGATCCAACATGTGGAGTGGCATAAAAATAACCACCAGGAGTTCTTGGATGGGCTGATTGTCCTGGTGTTGCGGCTGCATATAACAAAAATGGTTGAGGAGTTGGAGGTGGCTGATCTCTTGGTCCACCTGGAGAGGAGCAATCGAATGATTCTGACCTGCTTCGCTCTCGTCGTCTGCTACCATTTTTTTTAAATCGATAAGAGTGTGGCTTATACGAAAAGACATAATTGACAATAATAAATGATCCAGCAAATGCAGTAATCAAAAATGCCATTGACTTAAAACCAATAGGGTTTAGAAAGCTATTTATGATTTCTCCAAAAGTCTCAGCACTCACTCTAGCACGACCAATCAGCGCTGGATCTTGATTCATACATTTTTCCCAGTTATTGCAAGTCTTTTCCAATGCCGGCACTCTTCTCCCTGGCATACAGTTATTTCGAATATATTCTTTTGAGCATAATGCCATTTCAGCCAAGATATCAGAAGAATATTCTTCTACCTTTTGATCTACATCATGTCGCACTGTAGATAGAAAAATGTAAATTGAATAGATTAGGAGTGACATCATTGCTATATTGAATAAGAGTTGCAAGTAAGAGCTTAGGATTATAGGTAATTCTGGATTAAGAAGAACATGCGACTGCTTCTGTGTTTTACTTGGAGAGTGTTGAGATTGTTTATCATTTTGCATATCATCATAATGTTTCTGTTGACGGTTATCTCTATCATCGACAATCGAATAATAATAGGACTGATCAGTGTAAGAAACTTCATTGCCATTTTCATCAATATCACTCCATTCTTGCTCAGGTTCAGTTTCTTGTTCTGTATCCGGAGAGGAATATTTTGTATATCCATTACTATGTTGGTGTGCGGTCTCGTTAATATAGGATGGTCCTCGATGAAATAATGGGGAATCCATTGAACTGGACTGCGAAGACGAGCTTCCTCCTCTTCGTCCTCCTCGAGACGATAAATGTGCCCGATTTTTCAATAATAAATTCGCATAATTTGGTGTTGGTTGGGTTAATTCTGGGGTTGAAGATTTAGGAATGGATCCAGAGATATGTTTATAGTTTCTCTCCATTTTTGGACTAGCTGAAAGGGGCTTAATAGGGGAAGATCGATAAGAATGTTGCTGTTGTGGTATTTTAATTGGAGAATTGAATGACAATGGGAGTCTTGATTTTGACAAGAATCGAGGATCAATCTTCACAGTGGCGTCATCTGTTTTTCTGACCAACTGCGGTCCATATTTAACCATCATGCCACTAGATTTAGCTTTTGACTTCGTTACTTGTTCGTTTTCCTTCCGCTTGAACTCCACTGAAGCTGCAATAGTAGCAGTATTGCTAGGAGCACCAGGATCGGCACTCTTCCTTGAGATTATATTCGAATCTACAGTTTTAAAAACTGGCTTCGGTTCCACTAAAGATTGATTCGGCTCTCTATCTGACCCAGTACGTGTAATAAACGCGGACTTTTGTATGTCTGCATCACTCAGGCCTGAACGGTTCTCTTTCATGGCTTCTTCTTGACTTACCGACATTTTCAATGGAGACGATGCAATCGGCGTTGAAGAATGTAAAATATTTCTAGGTCCAGGATTGAAATAAATTTTAGGGCTCTTCTTTGATGATGACGAGGATATATGATTTTGTTGGATATTTGATGGAATCTCTGACAGAGAGTTTGATAACATATTAGAAGTGTTGCCAGAAGTCGTCCTTAAGTGATCAATTAAAGAAAGGTCCTCCTTTCGTCCATTAGACTCCAAAGGCTGGATAGGGGAAACTCCCACTAAAGGCCCTGAGAAGAAACTATCTACCACGCTTGCAATCCCACTAGTATTATATGTTGTGGAATGGCAATTATCCGGAACTAACTCATTTAAAACTACAGACTCTTCGATATAACCATCATTATTAGTTGTATTAATAGTAGCAAAAATATTATCAGTCGCAAGATCGTCTGAGCTTATTTGACTGTCGCGAACTGAAGGACATGAACTTGTCTCAAGAAATTCAACTATCGACTCAGACATAGCTCACTAAGAGAAGAGAAACAAGAGCAGTAAAATCAGTTATTAGAACGTCAAAGCGAATTAAAAGAAAGAGGGAGTGCAACAAAAGTGGAAATGGTATTAAAATGATTTTACTGAGGCCGTATTGAAAGACGGGGAAGAGAAGGACTGGTGATCAAATTGATTGTTTGTTTACATTACATGTTTTTGCTAAGGGTAGGGGTATGTCCAAAATCCAATGTTATATCGAGGTTTGTCACATGACGTAATAATTACATATTTACATGGTAAATTTAAGTCAATTTTTTTAGGTTTCGCCAAGGATTCGGTCCATCAATCATAGTTAACAGGTCCCATGGTGAGAGAAACGAAGAAATTGGTCACTCTAATCTGGAAGAGTTTGAGCTAGCCTGATTATATATGGTAAGCGATATTAGATAGGTGATTATGAACGAGCTAAGCAGCTAATGCATACATGTCACACAACAGTGAACTGGCAACGATATAAGATATCGTAAAAATCAAATAATAGCAATCATCAAGTTTGTCTCAACGAAGAGTCTAATTAGCTGAACCACATTAGGAAATTTCTGAAAACTCAATAACTCTTCTGTATTATTCCGATGGAAGAGTCGAAAGTTATCAGTCGAGGGACATTCTAAAAGTTAAGGAGAGAAGACGAGAAACTTAATGGCTATAGGTTTGCCTCTAATTAGCAGGGGCAATTGACTCACACCAAGCCAGATTGTGGTGATTATAAACATTCTGTCCAGCTCACGCCGGTATTTCAAAATTTTGATCTCCATCATGCTGACGTACATGGAACGAGAGATGTGACAGATGCTTAGTAGTAAATATATTACGCCTAATAAGTGTTATGTGAAACAGGTCTCTGCATTAATTAATGAACTTCGGTTTTGCCTTTGGGCCTAGCCAGAGTCGTTGCTCCGCTTCGCGGTTAGTTCCATCAGAGCAAAGCCTTATCTTTGGTAAGTTTAAGGCGGTTAGAACGCTCGGCGCTAATTATATCTAATCTATGCAATGTTAACTTTAAAATTTTACTGAAACTTTAGAGGGTAAACCGGGTGATTTGTTGCAGTGCAATACCTATAAAAGGAATATTTTGTCGCCGAGAGGATGTGTCAAAGCAAGTGCAATTTAGCATTTAGCTTATCCTACCTCCATATATGCACGGCTATCTACCTCACAGCGGTACAGATTTCTGGATATATTGTCTTACTGCGGACAATCCTACCGGTTAGGTGGATAAATGACACGACCCCCACCATCTCGTAACTCTAGTGCCCCAGAATGAAAACCATAAAACTATTGTTCGGTCTGTATCAACGTTGATTACTTACGTTAAAGTCATAACATTGTGTCTCTACACAATGGCAATCATCACCAATCCCATCCTACCAGGGTTCAATCCCGACCCATCAATCGTCAGGGTTGGCAAAGACTACTACATTGCAACATCAACTTTCGAATGGTATCCAGGAGTGCAAATCCATCACTCTACAGATCTAGCAAACTGGGAGCTTATTGTCCGTCCACTCAACCGTAAAAGTCAACTGGACATGCGTGGTGCTCCAGATAGCTGTGGAATCTGGGCCCCATGTCTGTCGCATGATGGTCAGCAGTTTTGGCTCGTGTATACGGATGTGAAGAGGAAAGATGGCTCTTTCAAAGATGCACACAACTATATTGTCACTGCACCCTCGATAGAAGGACCTTGGTCGGACCCTGTCTACGTAAACTCATCTGGTTTCGATCCCTCGCTCTTCCATGACGATGAGGGCAAGAAATGGTTTGTCAACATGCTCTGGGACCATCGCAGGCGTCCCCGTAACTTTGCTGGTATTGCCCTTCAAGAGTTTGACCCATCTAAGAACGAACTCGTTGGTCCCCGGAAGAATATATACCTCGGGACGGAGTTGGACCTCGTCGAGGGACCTCATTTGTATAAAAGGAACGGATGGTATTACCTTTTGACAGCCGAAGGAGGCACTGTCTATGATCACGCTTGTACTTTTGCTCGCGCTCCCGACGTTTGGGGTCCATATGAGACACATCCGCAGAAGCATATTCTCACCTCTAAAGACGCTCCTCGTGCGGCCCTTCAGCGAGCCGGACATGGCTCTATCGTGGATACACCAGAAGGCAAGACATATCTGGTTCATTTAGCTGGTCGTCCCACAACTCAGAAACGCCGATGTGTGCTTGGTCGTGAGACCTCAATCCAGGAAGCATACTGGGAAGATGATTGGCTTCATGTCAAAAACGGACCAGTTCCATCTCTTCACGTCGTAGTTCCAGGAACACGAGACGATAGTGAATATTGGGCTGAGCAGCGATATGAATTTTGTAACGGCCTACATAAAGATTTCCAGTGGCTGCGAACACCTGAGTCAGATCGGATATTTAATACCGATAATGGGAAACTCACCCTCCTGGGCCGTGAGTCGATTGGCTCATGGTTTGAGCAGTCGTTGGTAGCAAGACGACAAACCCATTTTTCCTTTGATGCTGAGACTGTGATTGACTTTTCCCCAACCGATGAGAGACAATTTGCTGGATTAACAGCGTATTACGGTCGTTACAGTTTCTTCTATCTAACGGTGACTGCACATTCCAATGGACAGAGAGAGCTTCTCATTATGAAGTCCGAGACTTCTTTCCCAGAAGGCAACCTCAACTTTGCCGAACCGATTCAAATCCCCAACGAGGGCAAGGTGAAATTGGCTCTCACTATTCGCGGCCCTGAACTGCAGTTCTTCTACGCTCTGGAAGGAGAAGAGCTTAAGAATATCGGACCCGTCTATGATGCATCTATTCTTTCAGATGAATGTGGTGGAGACCTGTTGAATGTGAATAGTTTCACTGGAGCATTTGTCGGGGTGGCATGCTCTGATCTTAATGGAACTGTTCTTCCTGCCAACTTTGATTATTTCGTCTACCGTCCTGTTCATCATAGAAGTGATATCTATGAGATATAGGAATCATAGATGCATATGGTATAATAACCTTGGCTGACAGAGAGGTATGGCATTTTGCATCAATATAATTGTATGCCTTAATTTAATAGATTTAAAATAGAAGTTAAAGTAAGATTAAATAAAATAATTGGCAACAACTAAACTTATAAGACCAAACCAGGCAAGGAACATTCTCCAAACTGCCTTGCCGAAGCCCAGTGATCGTACGATGTTTTGAGAAGATGGAAGGCATTAGGACTACAAGACAATCTGACTCTAAATAAATTTTTGTGAACTAATTTGACATCATGCTCATAAGATTTATTGAATCTGGCCAACTCCTAAATTTAACTCGTTAACCTAAAATAACTTACCTTCATTTCACCAATAGACTTCAGAGAACCAGCAAATTAAAAAGCTTGGTGAGGCCTTGGTATCCCGAAGCGGCTGACTATGATAAGAAGGTCTGCCGGCTAAAATGCCCCGTAAATGGCGGTAAGGGGTGCAGGCAATCAATCATTGACGAAATAATTGAAATAATTGTCAGACGCAAATTCAGTATCAGAAGCCAATACGTATATATATCATAATTCTTAGAGAAATAGCTGAAACAAAATGGATGATCTGTGATGAGTCCCATCGAGCTAATTCATTAAATCGCTTTCTATACTGTAGCACTAGATCTGCGGGGAGTTACCGCGTGTCAAACGGCTTATGTGGAGATATGACATATGACGCACCACCGGTTAAATTAAGCGGAGGAAGATACCCTGCCAAGAGCGGATAGGAAAGATATAAATATCGCCGAAGACCAGTCACGGCCTTGTCTCGTACAATTTGTATTAAAAATTCAAATCAAAAATGAGTGATAGCGGACCTCTCATCACCACCATCTACACTGCTGATCCTTCAGCTCATGTTTTCGAGGGCAAGATTTACATCTACCCCTCTCACGACCGAGAGACTGACATCAAGTTTAATGACAATGGAGATCAATACGATATGGCAGATTACCACGTGTTCTCACTTGAAAAGTTTGGCGGTCCGGTAACCGACCATGGTGTGGTGCTCAAGACTGAAGACATTCCTTGGGTTTCCAAGCAGTTGTGGGCCCCTGATGCTGCTACTAAGAACGGCAAGTATTACTTGTTTTTCCCTGCAAGAGACAAGGAAGGCATTTTCCGCATTGGTGTTGCTGTGAGTTCGTCTCCCCAAGGCCCATTCAAACCTGAGCCTCAACCTATTGCTGGAAGTTACACCATCGATCCTGCGTCATTTGTGGACGACGACGGAGAAGCTTATTTGTACTTCGGTGGTCTCTGGGGCGGTCAGTTGCAGTGCTGGACCGAAGATGGTAAATTTGATGCTTCTAAGAGCGGTCCTGTTGAACCTAAGGGTGAAGGTGTTCAGGCTCTGTTACCAAGAGTTGGTCGACTCACCAGTGATATGCTTTCATTTGCCGATCCTGTCCAGCAGTTGGAAATCCTGGATGAGAATGGACAGCGTTTGATGGCTGATGACCACGACCGACGATTCTTTGAAGCTGCGTGGATGCACAAATATAATGGCAAGTACTACTTCTCATACTCCACCGGTGACACTCACTACCTTGTATATGCCGTGGGTGACAGTCCTTTGGGCCCTTTCACTTACGCTGGTCGTATTTTGGAGCCTGTTTTAGGATGGACCACCCACCACTCGATTGTCGAATTCCAAAACAAATGGTATCTCTTCTATCATGACTGTTCTCTTTCAAAGGGTGTAGACCATTTGCGAAGCGTCAGGATGAGAGAGATATTCTACGATACTAAAGGCAAGATCACTCTTACTCCTCAGTAGACTATGATTTTTGTTTTGAAGGCGATGTATGTATTTATGCTACAAAAAACACTTAATAGAAGATGTTATTATATCTTAATGCGATTAAAAATATCTAAGATCCACCTTAGAAATAAAAACAGATCTCAGGGGAGATATTCCATAGGGCAAGGGTTATATTTGTAGTTTCTCCGATATAGGCGTAGATTAATAGCCCCATAAACGACGTTGTCAGCAATAGGTAGTGTGCTCAACAATCTACAATTGTGGATCACATGAACTCATTCAGGCTCATAATGAGCTTCTTATATAGACACGAGCCCACCCTTGGCTGGAAATAGTGTCTCCAGATCTTCATCGTGGCAGTTTCTACGTTAAGAAATGTATGATTTTGGCAGTAATCTGGGCTTCGCAAATCTTGCAGCAACTGCTCCTTGAGAAATATTTGGATCTGCCCGAGATTTCTTTGACCCCTGTATCAATTCACATTGATACCATACTTTCTCTGGATCAACGGTCAATATCTTGTTTAAGGCATCTAGGGCAGCTTCTTGGCAGAATAATCGATGCTCTGTATGAGAAATCTATGGCAACAGCAGTCTAACAGTCGGTTAACGATCATCACTATTACGTGGTAGATATACCGTTGATATTGGGTAAAATATCTTAAAGTATATTTCATCATCGGCATCGCCGAGGGTATATCGGAGCGCCAAGGTGGACATGTTTACCAAGATATTTATAATATAGGCTGAGTCAAGAAAATATTCAATAACCCACCTTTAAGCTCTTGTTGATCCATAACCTTTGTTTACCGATTTGAGAATCAATAAAGTTGCTCGCTGCAATATACAGTCAGCTGTCTGAGAGCTGGCTTACTTAATGAGGGCAGCAGAGAGATTCTCTCAATGTGGGAGAGGCGAAACTACTTAATACGCTATTCGGCCATTGGGCATGATTTCTCAGTACCCTATCTAGTGACTACACAGCCAGGTGCGGTGAAGTGATTTCTATCTCGATACTAGTCATATATGTATTTCATGGTTCGTCACGAAAGTCGTAGCTAATCTTGAATTAGTGTGTCAGGAAAATCTTTGTCTCCAAAGTTTCGAATCATTAACTTTTGCTATTGCACCCCATTTATCCCGAAGATCCGGATATACATGGGTTGCTATCTCACCAGAATCAGTGCGGAGTGGAGGAGATCCCAAACCCCGAGTACTACTGACTGGCGTGCTGTCGGTATAATCAGAATGCCGTACGACTGTCCATTGACCATTCTCTGTAGAATATCAATGGCACTTCTGTGCTGCAGAACACTGTTTGACCAGCACCTTTATAATCGATAACGCAGTCGAAGATAGAATCCACGCACAATGCAGACTTGCAATTGGTGCCACAAGAACATGATGGACAGTAAGAAATTACTTTTTGTTTTTAAGCAAGTTCATCAGAGAACTTCGTAAAGTCGCATAAGTATCTTGATCTCTCACGACGCTCTAGTAACCAAGAGGGGCCTCACAACCCTCTCGACCTTTATACGGCATGGCTTGGGGCATCTTTAAACATCAGAGGTGGTTGGTAGATGGGCCCAGATTGTTTCCCGCACAGCAGTTCTCCCCAGGTAGTCACACACAAAAGCGCCCATCTTCTCGCCCAAGCAAGCAATTGACCTGCCTAACCAAAGAACTGATAATTGAGATCTGCACACGATCATCTTACCGTAGTGCCCGATATAGTTATTTAATTTATAATAATAGTAATAAGAATAATAATAGGTTGTGTAGGTCATTTGGTCTGGAAATAAATTTAGCTCCATATTTTTAGCGCTGAAGTGTCTATCTAAGGACCGCAGGTCATATAGTATTAAAACCTTTAACTTAAGTTAGTATCTTAAAATAGATGTAGAATAATACAGAGCAAACTGCAAGGTGAAAAGCTATCAATCATGATAATACGAATTCAACTTTTGTATTGATGGTTTGGTCCACCAGCACGCGACACGAATAAAAGTATTCTATTTTGAGCAGATTACTTTTTTTGTAAGAATTATAGTCGTTTTAAATTAAAGAGTTCACTAAATTCACTGTTACCTATCTAAGCTATTCTATATGCAAGGGAGAATAAATGTTCAAGCAAACGGTTAAAATGGCAGCAATCACAGAGCTTAACTGTGACGGCGAACCCTATTCCTGCATAAGCTTCAACGTGCTAGTCTATTTGTGAACCAAATACTGCATACTACATCCGACACGGGCATGGACGGTGTAATGGACTGTATAATTGACTGGGACGGTAAGACACTGCGACTTATGCGTTAGACTAGTCTACTCTGGGTACGTATACTGAGTGGTGCTGTTAGCTGTTTGAGCGTTAACTTATCGTGTACATGCATTATCATATCAGAAAACCAGCCGTGAAGTCAAGTGAGGTATCGGCCGCGATTATATTAAAATATTAGCTAAATCAAACTAGTCATATGTCTGACTATGTAGACACTGCACTTGACATGATTGGTCAGTTCTGAATGATATTAAATTCCTAGGTCAAGACCTACTTAGTAATAGTTGCAGAGTGTTTACTTTTAATGTATTTTCATCCAGCAAAACACATTTATTAAAATCATTAAGTCTTCTAATTGAAGTTCAAGCAGACTACTGTGCAAAGTCCCTGTTGGTGGTTGCCGCCGAATGTGAATGTCTACATTAAATGCCATTTACATCCAGCAGAACCATTTTTATTAAAATCGTTGATTGAAGTCCAACCACGCTTTTGCGTAAACGGAGAAAGGAAAATGAGTCTTGAGACAAAGAAACTACAGCCGAGAAAAAAGAAATGAACACAGCAAATAAACAAGAAAAAATAAAATAAAGGGTCTTCGGAATTAATCTCTAAATTAAAACTGGTTAGCGAGAGACTGAGCATGTCTGAGGTTGGTGAATTTAGTTCAATTATATGCAATCCCTTGAGTTAACGTATAGCCTGCATACTTGCTTACTCGTTTTGAGCTTGCCGAAGGGTTTGCGATAATCTGACAGAACATCCCAATCTGGTTAATACCATTAAGTAACATGCATTGACGAAGAACTAAAAGAATCTAGAGCTGATTGTGGAGTCATGCTCATACCGGCTTGATGCAGTATCCTAATAATATATTGCTAGTAGACTATATGAGTTTTGTGAGTGAACTTGAAAGTCTATTTTCGCTACCACAGATAGAGATATGCTTCGAAGGATAGTTGCTGTCGTGGGTTGCCACCAGTCAGATTATCATTAGTCTAAGATGTCAGATGGAAATGCAATGGTAGCTTGTTCGATAGGTAATTGGAAGGAGGTATTCTCATCACCGTATACTATTAGCTGGCATATCACGAAGCGTCCTACAAAGTCTGACACAGAGCCGTGAACAATCACCGATCACATGATCTAATTACACCCATGATGCCCAGTAGGAACAAACCTTACTGCAGTTAAAGTTGCGGATAGTCTAAGCTAGATGATTACGCGGGCGTGGGTTAATCAGTCAAATGTAAGGATCGCCATAATGATTCTGATTGTAGGTTCATGCATACGGTGCTTCTTCCACAGGAGAAAACCACCAGAATTTGGAGTTGTGTTCAAAAAGGATAAGTTCGGCCTAACATAAGCAATTATACTACAGTGGTTTTGAAATGCATGTAAGAAGGAAAATCATATGTTAAAGTAGAGAGCAGTATCAGCTTAAGTGCAGGCAGTACACCAAATAAACACTCCCAAAAAAGGTCATGGCGTAAGGGCCTCTTTGCTCACTATCGGATATAAAAGAATGAACCCGCAGCTTCTTTTTCTTTCAGCTTTTAATTTGGTCTTGTAATTCTTCGACCTTTTTGTCCAATTATAGACTTTCGTTAGAGCCCTCCTGTCTTTCGTTTAAAAATAAGAGTTTTACAGAAGTCTACTCACAAAGAATAAATAGACTAAAAGATGAAGTTTGTTAAGATCGCTACTGCGTTCGCACTTATCACCAGTGCCGCTGCTCTTCAGGAGCGTGACCTTGATTATCAACCTGCTTTACTTTGGAAGAGAGGTGTTGGTTTCAACAGCACTGCTGCTTCTAATACTACCACCTCGGCTTCCTCTACTGTTTCTTCCAGCGGAGCTTCTTCCAGTGCTGTCAGTACTACCGAATCTAGTGCTGTAGGATCCTCTTCTGGAGTTTCTTCTACTGTTTCTGCTTCTGCATCTGAATCCTCTTCTTTGTTAACCACCGCTTCTTCTGCCGTTTCTGGATCTTCCTCTGTTGGTTCTTCTGGAGCTTCAACTGCTACTTCTTCTGGAGCTTCTGCTTCCACTTCTGCTTCTACTTCTTCCTCTGCTGCCACGTCTGCTACCTCTTCTGCTTCCACTTCTGCTTCCACTTCTGCTGTCTCCTCTGCTGTCTCCTCTGCTGCCTCCTCTGCTGCCACATCAGGTGCCAGCAGTTCTCCACCAAGTACCACTTCAAGCAGTACTTCCAATAGTTTAACTTCTAGTTCAGCATCCGTTTCTACAAGCAGTTCTACTCCTACTAGCGCCGCTGGTGCTATCGATGATGTTGGCAGTACAGTCAGTTCCTTGCTGGCCCTCTTGCAGGGTCCGCCAGGCGATATAGATCTTAGCGAGGTAACGGATCTTATCACTAATATTACGAGTTCTTTGCAATCAATAATTGATACATTCAGTGGTTTAAGTGACACAGGCTCACTCGCCTCTGCGCTAGAAAACTTAGTCAATGAAATCAGTAGTGTTATTTCAGCTCTAGTCAACCTTGTCAATAACCTTTCCTCTACCACAAAGAAGTTAGTCCGCCGTGACGATACAGCTATAATTGATGGTATTGAAAATCTTATTAAGTCGTTAGAGAGCACAGTATTGGCGTTCGAATTAGACTGCACTACATACACGGCATTGGTTGGCACCATAAATGACTCGATCAATGTAGCAAACGGCGTCTTACCACAGACACTTCCATTGATGTCCACCACTTGCCCGACAGCCTCCGCTACTTCTGTCGGACCTTCTAGCACTAGTTCTGGCACTGGTACGACTTCTGGTGCTACTTCTGGTGCTACTTCTGGTGCTACTTCTGGTGTTACTTCTGGTGCTACTTCTGGCGCTTCCTCTGGTGCTACTTCTGGTGCTACTTCTGGTGCCACTTCTGGTACTACTTCTGGTGCTACTTCTGGTGCTACTTCTGGTACTACTTCTGGTGCTACTTCTGGTGCTACTTCTGGTGCCACTTCTGGTGCTACTTCTGGTACTACTTCTGGTACTACTTCTGGTGCCACTTCTGGTGCCACTTCTGGTGCTACTTCTGGTGCTACTTCCGCGGCTTCCTCTGGTGCCACTTCTGGTGCCACTTCTGGCGCTTCCTCTGGTGCTACTTCTGGTGCCACTTCTGGCGCTTCCTCTGGTGCTACTTCTGGTGCTGCTTCAGTTAGCTCCGGTCTTACTAACAGTACCTCTGGTGCCACTTCCGGCGCTTCCTCTGCTGCTTCCTCTAGTTCTGCCTCTGGCGGTTCTAGTGCCACTTCTGGTGCCATTTCCTCTGCCGCTTCCTCCCCTGCAATTTCTGGTGCCACTTCTGGTGCTACTTCTGGTGCTTCATCTGCTTCAGTTAGCTCCGGTCTTACGAACAGTACCTCTGGTGTCACGTCTGCTGCCAGCTCTCCATCAGGTGCCGTTTCTTCTACCGTCCCTATCACTTCTGCTCCATCTACTACCCCAACTAGCAGTGTTACTGAAGCTGAACTTTTGAATGACCTCGCTGCTGTTGCTGCCGCCGTCGATCAACTCCTTGCAGCTCTTGCTGGTCTTCCTGCTTCCGTTGGGGATGTTCTCAATGCCTTTGGTGCTCTTGAATCTGCTAATGGTAAATTCTTCAGTGACTTGGCTTCTTTCGCTGGTGTCAATGTTTCCTTAAGAAAGAGAGCTGTCGATGGTCCTTTCGGTTCGTTCATTAGCCAAATTGCTGTCAATGCCACTGAACAACAAGCTATTGCTCTTAATGCTCTTGCGTCTTCTCACGATGAGATTGTCAGCGCTGACATTGTTCCCGGTACTGTCTCCAGTGGAACTTCTTTGGCCAATGTTGGTACTCAACTCCTCACCACTTATGACCTTACTTGTTTCGCTGGTGATCTCAATGCTGCTATCACTGCTTTTAACGCTGCTTATGGTTCTAGCATTACTCTCGTTTCTGAAGCTGCCACTTGTCCTGTTAGTAGTGCCCCTGCTACTGCTACCGGAACTGGTGCTTCCACTGGTGCTTCCACTGGTGCCTCTACCGGTGTCACTTCCACCCCCGCTTCTTTCATTTTCTCTACTGGTACTGTCACTACTACCATCGGTACTTCTACTGTTACTTTCCTCACTACCGAGATTATCTCCACTTGTCCTTGTGAGAATGAAAAGACCAAAGAGGCTATTGAAAGTTTCACCACTGTCACTTCTGAAACTACCATCACTGTTCCTTGTTCTACTGTTGGAGGTACCACTTTCTTCAGCACCATTACTGAGGCTGTAACTCTTACTATTCCCTGTCCTTCTACCGAGGCTGCTGCTACTGAAACTGGCGCTCTTGGTAAGACTGCTGCTCCTGCTGCCACTGGTGAGACCGCTGGTCCCGCTACTCCTGGTAAGACTGAAGCTCCTGCTGCCCCTGGTGAGACCGCTGGTCCCGTTACTCCTGGTGAGACTGAAGCTCCTGCCGGTCCTGGCGAGACTGAGGGTCCTGCTGCTTCTGGTGTAACTGAAGGTCCTGCCACCCCTGGTGAGACTGAAGGTCCTTCTGCTCCTGGTGAAACCGAGGCTCCTGAAGTTCCTGCTTCTGCTCCAAATTCCGAGACTACTGGTCAAACCGCACCTGAAGAAGCCTCTTCTGCTTCCAGACTGTTGGGTATCTCAACTGCTTTTGCTGTTGTTTTGAACGCTTTTGTTCTCCTTGTATAATTTTCTCTTCTAAGGCTATCCTTTATAAAAACTCTTTCGATTTTATAATTTTATTCTTAATTTGTTCTTCTTTTCTTGTTTCCATTTAGTTGGAGTTTAGTAATATACCTTTTTGTTCCCCTTCATTCTTAATTAAAAACAGACACGTGGAACAACACCCCTTGAAATAGTAGAAGAACTCATTCATTAGTTGCTCGGTGTATCCTTAACTTACTTATTTTTGTCCATTCCCCATTTTAGCACCGAGTTGTTGAGGTTACAATGTTACAGGAAATATCGGTTAGAGATTCAAGATCTGCGACAGTTAAAAAAATGTGAGGGAAGGTATTTAGGGAACTGACCACCCATGATAGACTGTGACATGTAGTATAACTAAATGGTTTACGTTTCAATGGCTTGAGTCTATGACAAGCAGTTCCACTATGTGGAATATAGTAGATATCTGATTTTTTGGTGGCACTTGAGATTGTTCGGAAGGTCAGGGTTGTTCAGTCTTTTCAGTATTCCACAATTGCCGAGGTTGATATCAAACGAGGAAAACTATTAGCAACAATTAAGGAACTAAATTTCGTTGAAATTGAGCGTCTAGTGTAATAACTGACATAGCCAGATTGATATGGTCACGTGAGTTGATTTAAAAGATTAAGCTGGATCCAATTCCACGAGGATACGTTTTCATATCTCAAGAATATTGGCGACTTCATCTAGCTTTTCATCAAGAACACACCCTATTTGTAGCTTGTATCAAAGCTGCATAATTAAATGGCTTCCAACCTTAAACCCCTCGACTCAGTTCTTCCAAAATTAGTCGATCACAATATTAACGTCGCATTTTTCTAATTTGAGCACTTTAATTACGTTGAAACCGGATGAATAGGGTATGGTTTTATAAGATAGAGTCAATTTCATGTATCAGTTATGAATCAGTTATTTCCTCTTAATTTCCTCTTGGGATCCGTATCTTAATATTGGTCTGGTACGAAGGATGGTCTCGTGGAGGTAATAATGAAGGCTAATGTGCAAATGAAGATATCCTGCAAACATCAGGGGCGAGGGGCTTATGCACTCTTAGATATATTATTTAACGGGCATTTATGTGAATGGCGAGCAGACCCCTATATATTATACTTTCACAGTCAACAAGAGATGCCACATATGGAATCTGATGAGGAAGTGATTGAAGTTGGATTGAGGTTTGAGAGTATCCTAGTACAGGTCAAATTATGGCGATAGAGGTAACTTATGTAGATACCGAACAGTCCAGTAAATTTGTTAGAAGCTACAGATTTTGGTATTACAGACTGCATATGGAATTTGTTCTGTAGGAAGATTCTCATTCTCATGTTAGACGTATTGGGTTATAATTTACGCCCGACGTGATTTTGTGGCGGGTTAAGAAGACCAGCGGAGCTCAGTAAGGAGCCAACGGTATTAGAAGCATTTCGATTCCCTCTCGCAGCTAGTGAGTTTTTTAACGTACTGGCAGAGAGATAATTAGATTAAGCCTTAACCAAGCGCTGAAGGAAAAGCTTATATTTACGCAACCAGAATAGACACTCAGTCATAACTTAATTTCTATCTAGGCACCAACCTTTCATATAAGCAAGTATTGCTTACAGTAAGTCCTGATAGAAAAGTCTCTTCACTTTGGAAGGAGGTGGATACCAGGGAATGCATGTAAGAATGTAAAATATTGTTAGGAGATAAACTGCTGTTACTAGGGCGAGCGCCCGTGTGGCCGAAGCTGCTGCCGATAAGTCCGATTAGGATACTTCGGCAGTGGCGTACTAGTTAAGAAAAACAGATTCTCTTAGTGTGACGGCTGGTGACTGATTACATTAATTTTAGCTCTTCTTAGCCCCATACATATGATTTTTGTGGCAGCTATTGTTTTCATGCGATTAAAGTAGAACGTATTATTGCGGCCTTACACAATTTCAAATCCTCTCTCATGTTGGTATTGTTATTCAGACATATTTAAGCTCTAAGCTCGAAGGAGGACCGAGACTGTCGTGTTTCTTTTCTCCTAGTCGTCGTTATATTTATCATGCGCGTGACGCACCCGTATGCATGAAGCTACAATCAGACGCTTAAACAACCCTCGCATTGGACAGATTAGGCTGCGGCTGAGCAGAGGCTGCTGGCCTAAGAATATTATAGCCGAACTTTAACCGAGATAAGCTTTTCCAAGAGGCCAGTATAAGTATGATCAGCCTTAATAATGCAATCGGCACATACTGCGCGATTTTATCCGCGGATGATTTATGCAGGTTAGGTTAGTCGAAAAGTAGAGTTGATCCACGTCTCTGATCCACGTCTCTGAGTCGTTGGGTCTAAAGGTAGTTCTATTCATAATTCGAATGGTGCTTGGTTGTATACCAACTATAGTATATGAAGGATAAAATTCCCCCAAAATAGACTGCCATCGGCATTTCCACCTAGCTTCACCTCAAACAGTTTGTTAGATCTATAACACACTCTACCAGTGATAACCAGGAGTAGCGCTGCCCTACCCAAGAGTCTGTATCTGTACTAACAAATAAAGATATACAGATATCTAACAGTACAGTTCACTTACGAGGCGGAAATGTGCCTTTTTAACTTTTTGTAGTTATATGTCTCAAAGTCTAGTTGGTTGAGGCTTGTCGATCAATCGTACATGACGGAGGGGGGGCGACAAGGGTAAGCTCACGAATTAGTACTGGATATCAACAATACAGCTTGGTATCTTTGCAGAAGTATGACAGAATGAAAGCCACGAAGCATGTATCCTTGTATGGTCGTCCATAAGTTCAAAAATGTTTTGACATTTGTTATTGTTACTGACATTAGGATGGGACGCGAATGAGAGAGGTAGCTTCATGACCTGTTGCTTTCGAAAGTCGAATTGTCGTGATATACAGATCCCTATACTGGAGTGATATTCGGGGTACCAAGGTTCAATTTAGATATGCCAGGAGCTTTCGAAAGCTTTAAAATACTGCAGATTATGCTAGGAGGAAGAACCCCCGCCCTGACAATATGTTAATCGAGCTTTGCCTCCTCCAATGTGGGTTAAAAGACGATAGATTTGTCCTGCAGATTAGAGGCAGCAGTCACACGATCATCCTGGTTAATATCCGCCTATATGCTAATGATGTGGGTATATGATAATATTTCAAGGTAAACGAGAAAAAGAAATGTGCGACGAAAGATATTGACTATTTTATACTTCTAGAACTGACTTCGGTTGGCGGTATAGTGTGCCGCCATATCGGATTGGCCACCGAGAAGATCACGATAAAACACCCACGAATGGAACCACTTATCTGAATCTGATCTTACAGATATAAAATGTCTATTATATTCTTATAGTCATCTTCTGAAACGTAACCTGCCTCGATAGTGTGCTTTACAGCAGGGTATAATGCGCTCGCAAGGATACTTTGTTGTGATAAAATGTATTTGACCGAGTGACCGTCAAAATTCTTGATTTCTAAGGGGTCACTCGTAAAAGCATGAATGGCATAGGTCCCCGACCAATCTCGCTGCCATGATTCTAATTCAGGAGTATTCTCCAATATAATCTCTTCACAAAGACGGTGAAACTTATGCAGGAGTAAGATTCTTGATCACGTTAAGCTTTGTGCGTGCTAATATTTGAGCTCCTTTGCATATAGACTAGCCAAGATAGGTAGGTAATAGTGAAGTCAGTTAAATCCAACCATAATTCTTCTTGAATAAAAGCGAATATGCTAAAAACAAATAAAATAATTTTCGTCTCACTTACAGATGGGCAGATTAGTGAGAGTTACGGAGCGAAGAACGGGGCGCGTCAGACGTCCCATTATAATGGTCAAATATCTGTAAGATGTTCGCACACTCCCTGCACTCACACTAGTCAGAGCTCCATATTATTATCGTGCTTTATCATCTGCTTTCTCTATTCATCACTTCTACGCTCTGCGCAGCAGACATATCTACAAGTCCGTACCAATGGCCAGATCTTTCTCTTTCGACCATCTGTAAGAATAAGATATAAAGGTAATGATTCAACGGCATCCTCGATAACTGCAGCATGACTCTCATAGAAAGAATCAAGATCCCAATATTTCATACAGTCTTTTGAATGCTCCACAGTCTCATCGAATCCCACCACCGCCTCTCTCCTAATATTTGCTTTTCAACCTCTTCTACATTAATCTCCCCCGTTAGCCATAACGCCACAAATATAAACAGACCCGCCTAACCTTCAATCTCTGGCCTTTCTGTTCCTGCTCAGTTGCCAGTTCAGGATACAAATCCTACTGCAGTTCACACTCTTATAACTACGTTCAATTATCATTCGCCACACAGACTTAGGGCAATTCAAATAATCCCTCTTGCAGTTATTCAAGTTCCCTTTGCCGATCACAGGATGGCCGGATCACAACTGTAGCCACCGCCATACTCCGTCTCAAGCTATAATTCCTCTTCATTCGTATCAGAAACAATACGACTCACCTTTGTATACCTCTCAAACGTCACCAACTGGTCTCGTAACTAGGGAACAAATTAGACTTCCACTCTCTAGCAGTAGAGTTAATCCTCCGTCTTCTCATACGAACAACTAATGGAACTAGTCTGAATTATGCCCAACTTATAGGACCACCTCCTGCTCCACTAGTGCCAACTTATATGGGTGAAGATCATTGGCTTAATGGACAATTCAAGGCAGATTTGGTTAGTCGCCTATGAGATATTAAGGAAACTGCTAGTCATTTGTATTACTTTCAAATACTCCCAAAGAAGTTGCTGAAACTCCGAAGCTAGAAAACCTTTTTATATTGTTAAATAGACTTAGATTTACTAGAGATTTCCTTGAATATTGGTATAATCGCCTTTATGAAAACAGCGCACCCAGCTGCATCCACCTGAGTCTGCAGTATAAGCACAATAATAATGCTAGTTTCCAAGCTAGAGTTCATGTTAAATCCCAGAAATTCCCTGTAAATCAATATTACACCAATGGCTATATTACTACGTCTACTGGAATCACCCCTGACAATTCTTATTCATCCACAACGACAAGAATGGATAAATCATATAAAAATTACAACAGACGAAACCGTCAAATCCTTAAAGAGGTAAAATGTCATAAATATGGTACTTCTGAAACTTTAGAATGGAGGAGCCCGCACTCTCTGTAATGCGTGTGGTATATTCTACACTAAACCTGCTTAAGAGAGAGAAGAAATTGAAGCAGCCAAAATTCTTCGTAGGCGTAGAGAAAATAGGGGAATCAGTTTCAGGCAGTGACGCTGATGTACCTGACTCAACCCCTCCGCTTCTTTCTCCAGGGATATCCCCTTTGCAATCTATTTCTAATCAGTAAATACCGCGTGATGGTGTATCTGATCGCTGAAACCGTCAGCGGCCCTATCCTCATTACGGATGCTGCAATAAGACAAAAAATAATTATCTGCCAGCTCTCTGGCTCTCGTTTATTCTGGTACTATACCTTTATTTTAATGTTTACTATGTTCACGGTCCAGCATATTTATTTGTGAAAACCATCTGATTTAGACCCATTTAAATGAATTGGTTGCCGAAACTGAATATCTTTTCAATCAACTTATAAATAAAAGATATTAATATTTTAACAACTTCATGACTCTTCTTTTCCTACCTCCAGCAACTGGGACGAATCTTTCTTTATGACCTCTGTAATTAAATGAAAGCTTCGGGTCTTGAATTTCGCCAGAGACTCTATTCAATATTCTCATTGTTTGGTAAGAAGCTCAAAAACTTGGAACTGTTCCATAACTGTAGAAGTTAGTATATTAAATAATTAGAATTAAAAACGGAGAAAATAAAACTATCTTCTCAGACACTTTTACTGAAGAATCATTTGATTGAAATCTTGCTTTATCTCTTCAGCTATAGTGTCTGCAGAAGTGGAACGAGCAGGTGCAGTGATGATGTCGATGTGTGTTTAGAGAGAGGGAGACTAGGTGGGCTAGTCGATCCGTCTGCTGCGACAGTGGTTGAAATTCATATAGTGAAATAGCAAAATTCGAAGTTTGATACACAGAAGGTAGTGTTATTTGAGTGTGGTTCTGAATTATATTTTCTCCGATCAGGAATATCAGAAAATGTTCTTTACATTTAGTACGAAATAAAAACATGAAATCCCGAATGTGGCCGTTACTTAATTTAGTTCTTTTCTACATATCCAAGCTACTGGTCCTTAATAGGAACAGCATTATTTATTACCTGAAAAAGACTGACTTGTGAACTTAACATGGAAGAAGAAATTAATTATAAATCTCGACAAGTAGTTTTTTGATCTTAATCAAAAGCGTATTTTCCCTATGTACCTTCCTTTTTGGCATTTATCATTTAAATTGACTTAGGTTGGTGCGTCGCCCGCCTTCATGCATGTCCCTACAACTGGAAGCGTTCGAGCATTGCATATTCATTTGACGGATTAGGCTGCGCTGCATGCGCATTCCAGTTAAGGTTTTAAACAACTTTTCACGGCAGTAACGTTTGTTCCGATAATCGCCGTGAACTAGCGCGATCGGCACACCTTAATATTTTGAAGTTGGAATGATGTGTGATTTCAACTGTATACTGTGTGCTCCCTCACAACTTTACTCAATAAACTTCTTTCGCATTCAAACGTAGCATCATCTCAAATAAACCAGCGTCACACTACCAGTGATGCAGAGATAGCAGTCCTACCCAACCTTGTCTATCCGTGCTAGTAAAGTAGATGTATGCTCAGTTGCTCCCTCACAGCTTATGCAGCTACTTCCCACACGATTAGTTCTACATGCCTAACAACAACACCTCGTAGTTTGTTGTTCATGCAAGATTCTACATTTGACATTCATCCACGCGACTCATTACTATTTAAAATTTAATCTTGCAGTATGATCATTCTGAGGTTTACTTACAGGAAGATATTTCTCTGCCAAATGATAAGGGTCCCCGCTTGGGTATCATGGTTAATTATCTTCTGTCGGTGGATGATATGGCGCCAGTTGCACTAGATCGGTGAGAATGAAGAAATATAAAAAGACGTTAAGCCCCTATTACTATTTTCTCTTTCTTTTTTTTTTTTCATCAAATACATTTTATACAATCTCGGAAATATATTTTATTTTTCATAAATAAAGGATTTTCAATAGAAAGAGAACAAGACTTAAATAGTGATAGAAATTTTTAAATCTATTTATTTTTCTTCTCCAATTGGTACTGTAGTCAGCGCTACATTTTATACTTCGCTCAATTTTATCTGTTTTAGTAAACTCTTAAGTTCGGTGTCTAGCAAAAGTCGCATTTCCTAAAGACACAAAACTTCTTCCTGTTCATCTGTTATTTGATTTTTTTAATCGAGTGATACAATAAATTAGAAAAAAACGTTCTCTTCACACTCCATTGTGTAGTAATTGGTTGCTGCAGCTATTCTTCAGGCAATTTCAATCTCACAAGTTTCTTAGTTCACTTCAAACTAAATTTTCCTCTCTTAATCGTTCTTTAACGAATTAAATCTTTTGGATATCTCCTGGGAACTCTTATTTAGATTCTTTGTCAGATACATCACTTCCTAGTTCACTTCGTTGAATTTAGTAATCCAGTCTTGCCTTTATGTTATCTTCGCTCTACTCACGTACGTGTAACTCAAGAATGAAAGGATTCACCGCCAAAGTCGTTTTGGCAAATTGTCTTGTATTATCCTTATTAGTATGGGTGATAATGTACCACCAATCAGAATGGAAATTTCAAATGTTGTCCGCTATCAAACATCCTCCTAATTCACGAAGCAATGTGGCTATTGTAAGCTTTTTATCAACTAGACCTGATGATAGTAATAAAGATGATTACTTTAATGCCACAAGAGTATTAGCTTACAAACTTCTGCACGATCCTGACACAAAAACTCAAAAAAATATACCATTTTTAGTAGCCGTCACTGAAACAGTAGAAGAGTGGAAACGTGATCAGTTAAAAAATGATGGTGCTCACATTATTGAAGTTGAATATATCCCAGCCGAACAAGAAATGATCAAAGGTGAACAGAGGTGGATTGACCAATATACGAAACTCCGAATCTGGCAACTGACAATGTTTGACCGAATGCTTTATATTGATTCAGATATGCTAATTGTGTACTGTCTAGATGGTGTATTCGATGATCCTGCCTCATTTCCAATTCCAATCACAGATTCTGAATCAGATTTGCCAGATACGTATCTATTGGCTGGATCAGATGATGTACATGGAGCAAATAATCCAATCCCAAGACCAGAATCTCCTAATTTTAATGCCGGATTTTTTGTTTTTCAACCATCTTTGAAAATGTTTAGAAAATATGTTCAACTTATGTCACATCCCGAGAAATACCAAAGTAATGTTATGGAACAAGGGTTGTTAAATTATGCTCATCATCAAAAAGGTGCCATGCCCTGGAAAAGATTGACACCTGGCAAATGGAATGTCAATTGGCCAAATTACAATGACTATGAGTATGGTGTAGCTTCATTACATGACAAGTGGTGGAGGAAAGGAGCTGACCCTGAACTGACTGCCATGTGGTACAAGGATCTTTCCAAGCTAGATAGGCGCGAGATGTATGTATGATCAAATTATGATTGACCAATTGTTCCGATAATATTAAAATGATACAACGACATTTGAATAGAGAATTTTATAATTAGCTGTTTATAGCCAAATAAATCTCCATGAGTTCTACCAGAACTCAATTGCTAGCCTAAACGTTAAAGATATATCTTGACTTATCGTTCTTAATTAGTCTTGACTATTAAACAAGCTTATCAAAGAGTAAAAGGGGTAAGCATATTCAGCTTCGTGTACTATGCCATCGAAAAATATCGGTTATTGATCAGGAAAGGTAGGATGTTGGTCCCAGTACTATTTCTTATTACCATTTCTCTACTACCTATTTTATTCTTTAACTAATTTTTAATTTATATTATTTTATATTATTTGCTCTTTATCTTTCGGTAATCCGTAATTCACTATCTGCTTTTCAGGTAACTTAGAAGCAGCAAAATATGTACAATTATCGACAACGCTGCTCCATTATTCAATCTACAATTATTGGTTCTCTTTTCTATAGTATTCTTCCAACTACTACGGGAGGGCCATTTTCTTCGCTTTAATTTATAATGCTCTTAGCGCTCTTGCTGAGATTAGTCATGCTCTCTAACATTGCCCAATTTTGCTAAAGCAAAAGGGATACTCTTTCTATCATCCACCTGCAGAGACACTCCAGATGACTTTGTCTGATGTACCTGTCAAACTTGCAACATTAACGGCTTTACAGTATAATTTTGTATTTTATGCTTGGATTAAAAGTAGCTGCCAGGTAGTCTTGTTTGTGCTTATCTTATCCTGCTTCTCAATTTCAAATGAATTACACGGGCGGGACATGCGCTGTGATCTATTACTTCCAAGTGGATCTAGTTACGAAATTATTACAATTGCTAATCAAGTTGTGCTTTTTCCAGTTCCGTTCCTGGTGATTTTAATGTCAATACTAATGCTTATATATGCTGCTTGATACTCGTGGTTGCATGCTTGGAGAAATTTTGGTGTAATTATGGCTTCTTACTGATTTTCCTTGCAATCAATTGTATCACAAGTGAAATTATCAGATCAGTATCTCGTGGTGGTGGTGATATCTTTCTGTTTAAAAGAGGTCATATGCCTTCTCTAAAAAACTGGATGAACATGTTATTGCTGACTAGGAAAAGGAATTGAAACCCGACCTTTCTAATAATTATCTTATGTTGGCAGTACGTTGACTATACTCTTCAGAGATGTGGAGGCATGGATCAGAGACTCAGCTGTCGAAGTCTTTCTGTTCATGCCTATAACATTCCAGAATTCTAAATAGTTTTCTCTTTCTCTTCGAAAGTGCATGATGTCAGCGATTCCTCATCGAACGGCGATTCTACATTTCATCAGATATCATCAAATTATGTAGTCTCTTTAGGCAATGGCCCCATAACTAAATTTAAAAATAATAAGCTGGCAATTCCTCGAATGTTTCAAGGCTTAGCACAATTAATATTGGCCAGCCTCTCATTTGTTTCGGCTGATTTGTGTATCTGGATCAAGATTACGATTACTAATCATTGATTGCTTGTCAGGGCCATGAACAAACAACCGCCCTTAGTCAGATATAGTTACCGGTTGGACCCCCGTCATTTAAATAGTAACTTTGAAGTGTGAAATCAACAAAAGTTGGCCTTGGTCACAATTTTTCCTTCATGCAGCAGAATACAAAATGTCCTCGAAATCAGCCTCTGGAAATGTAAAATTAACATTTCTCTCAACCGGAACGGTTCGTATTAGACTATCAATTGCAGTTCTTCGATGACTGCACTCAGCAGCATGTGTTAGAGAATATACTAATTTGCCACCCAGAGGATCTGTTTCACATGGAAAACAGGTCAGTCCATGCTGCAGCGACCCAGGATACATCCCACGACCTGGGCAGTTTAACAAAAGCCTGAGAAGGTTCATCTCGGACGCCAAGAATGAACAATAACAAAACTTCACAATATTGGCATTAAAGCAACCGATCATAAGGGAGTGTTTCTGTCTTCCAAGTCGCGGCAAATACACTCTCCGATTGCTTGCAGAGCGAGTGGTATACCAGCCAAGCCCATGATAGAAAATATTGGAATATATTAATGGTAGTTTATTGATGTATATCCTAGTATTTCGTCTATAAGTTGACCTGAAAAGCTCAGTTATTTTTAAGTTTTGTTTATGTAACACAGTTTGCTATAACGATTATCGCTCAATACTACTACTGTTATACTGTGTTCAGGCAGCACTGTCTTAGTATTTCTTAAGAAAGCAGGGGGGAAAAAAGGATCACTATCTGCGCCCTTGCTTTCTCTAACCCCTACCTCAGAGACCTGGATCAGAGACGTGGGATCAACACGAAACAATAATGATTCCCGGCCAATCCCTGACGATTACTCAATTTGTTTTTGGTTTTTTAAAAAAATTAGTATAGCCCCGCTGTAGAAATATATTGAATATAAGAGTAGCTGTTTTTTTCCGATAATTAATGCCATCCTGGTATAACCATAGATCCAGAGACTGACGCATCTAAAAATATTTTCTCAACCACCTGTGACAAATGCTCTAAACTCAGTATCAACTCATATTACTATCATTTCGCCTTTCAATAAAATTGAAAACTATCTCGGCCATTCGTTTTCAAAAAATTTACTTGCAATTACTCTAATTGTTTTTAATACAAAATCCTTATCGGCGCATCATGCATGATCAGGAATAGCCAACTGGAAAAAAAGAAATATAGCTGCCTAGACGAATTGTCGGCTTTTATTGCCTTCGTTCACTGTCTTCAATGTCGCTACCACGGCTGTTCACATGGGATAAATATGCCACTCTATGTAGTAACATATGCATCGAATTCAATGAATTTTGTTTAAAACCTCCAAATCCTTCTCAAATATGTAGTATCGTATCCCGAGATTGGTTCTTATTCTTCTGGTGATTTTGATTCTGAGTTAAGCACAGACCACAACCAAGACACTTTGTACCACGGTTAGGAAGTCTTGGGTATCCCGACGGCATTCCTATCTTGCGATATAACTTGCGACATGCCCCGCCGTGACCAGTAGGTGAAGAAGTCATTATTATTAGCCGTGTGTCAACTAATGCCTTTCTCGAGATAGCGAAGTGCTCATCGCTATTCTTCAAAAGCCACATATCATGGATCGCTTCTCTCACATTACAAATACCGCGCTTTTAAAATGAACTGCAAATAAATGTTACCATCAATTCAATAAAATATTTTGTCTAAACTAGACAATATAAATTACACAAAAAGGTAGAACTAAGACAGAGCTATAAGATTATACACCATCAGTCTCAATGACAATGACGTTGTGGTCAGCATCAAGTGCAGCTGCTCTCTTTCGGAGAGACTCTTTACGAGGACTGGGAGCAGCAAAGATCATATCAAGCTCTTCTAAAGTAAAGCCCTTGGTTTCGACGAACAAAAAGAAAGCAATGACAGACTCGCAAGCACACCATATTGTCCAGACCAAATAAGTCTTCCATCCAATATTCTGCAAAGCGACGGGGGTTGCAAATTGACTGAACGTGGTTAGATTTTACTATTCGCAGTGTAGCGGCCAGGGAACCTTTTTTACTTACTTAATCAATCCAACAGCGTTGACTACAAGATTACTGAAAGCACCACCTTTTGCCCTCATCTCATAGGATAGAACTTCAGTTGGATAAAGAGCCTGCATAGGAGTGACACCAAGTGCATATACAACACCAAACATGATATAGAACGCAATTCCTGCCTGTGCCCAAGAAGTTTGTTTCATACCCGAAGCATCAAATCGAGCAACACAGATAGTAACCAATGACCAAAATAAAGTCATTCCCATTAATGAAGCGAGAATTCTAAACTGTTAGTGAACTGATATTTGATTGTAGTTCCTCATACTTACACTTTTCGACGACCAAACCGTTGAATAATTTGAGCCCCTGTCAAAGCAAGAGTAAAGTGGAGAAAACCTGTACCGAGATTGAATGAAAAAATGGTCTTATTAGAAGTAATGCCGGCAGAATGATAAAAAGCTCCGACAAAATAACTGATACCACCATTACTAAGTTGGCCAAAGCATGAGTAGACAAGGTTACAGGCAAGACGATAGATGCTTGCCTTGGAACGAAACAAAGCTCTATAGTCCCACCATCTCTTGTCAGCGCCATCAAGGTCTAATTGTTCCTCAAATTCTTGAAGTTGCAAAGCTACAAAGGAATTGTTGGGATTTCCTTCACCATGATAACGAGTGAGAATCTCCTTTGCCTTTTCAGCATGACCATGAGTGTATAACCAACGAGGAGACTCAGGTAGAAATAGTACAAACGTAGCTACAATTGCAGGGCAGGCAAGTTGTATATAAGTGGGGATAATCCATGCCCTGTTATCGGTAATATTCTTAGTAGTGAAGAGAACTACAGTTGCAAGAATGGATCCGAAGGCATACAGAGTATTATATGTACCAGTGATGGCAGCTCTATACGAAGGGTGAGACATTTCAATGGCATAAATAGGCGCAGCAGCAGTAGCAAAACTAACACCGAGTCCAAGAACATATCTGCCGCCCATCAGTTGCCCAATTTCTTTGGCAGTCGCTTGAATAATGGCACCGATAACTACGAAAATACAACCGAAGAACATACCAAATCTTCTGCCAAAAGTATCATTAACAGGACCAAGGAAAGGAATAGTAGAAACACCACCGATTTGATACATGGAGCTAATAAGGCCCGCTTTAATGCCGACAGTGGTTGCGCCAAACTGCTCGTTAAATGGCTTGAGGAGAAGTAATGAAGATAGTAAACTTCCATCATAACCATTCATAGTACTGCAAAGAAAGGGTATAATACAGATCGCATATAATTGAAGCATTCGTTTACTGAAAATCTTTGGAGGATCTTTCTTGGCTGCTTCTAATAGAGCGTCTGATCCAGTAAACTGGAGAACATCCTTTTCAGGAGTTTCGCCGACGTGCTCAATGTATTCCGTTTGAATTTTCTCGTCAACCATAGTGAAAGTGAAAATATATGATTTAGATGTGGATGAAGACAAGTGAAGTTATGACAACTGAGATGGCGGTTACTACGACTATATATACTACATTTATTCATATCTTCAAATGAGATCTGCTATTTTATTATGGTTCAATTCTGAGACGTGGATCTAATCTGTGCTATCTAAAACCCTATTTGATCTTCCATTATGGGTGGGATCGTCTCGGCTTATGCAGTACCCCCATATGATTACGACTGGGAATATATTGAAAATCGATTTAAACAACTTGATTAGGTTTAGTTGCTAAGCTTTGGCTACCCCTCAATCTTAGCGTGATCATCGCTGTAATTCCTTGGAATTTCTGGAAACCCAAGGGACAAGAGATTTACTAATAGGAAGAGAGAGAAGTACCAATAATAAAAGGATATACAATTTATGAAATTAAGCTGATGACCCGTGAGGAGTACGGGGATTAAAGTGAACTTCCCCGAATGCGGGGTGTTATATGAAGTATTCATCTGATCACTTCATTGTGGAACAACGCCCACTAATCATGTTGGGAACTTTAAAAATAGAGCCAACTTCGAATAGGAGCAAACTAAGACAATGGTACAAGGGATCTATAAGGAGAGTACAGAGACCATGAGTATGAATTTGCAAAAGAACCAGGGTGGTAAAGGGACAAGTAAATGGAAGTCAATGGATGGCTTTCGGTGGATCAACGGCCCGCGACAGAATATGACTAGGGAACTTGAAGAACTACTATTGAACAACGAACTATTAATATATTAACTTTTGGTTATAGACATATATCCGCTTTACAAGTTTATGAAGTTCGTCTTTGCTGCCTGAGGATCGGGCTTCGTGAACATCCCACCCTTAGTAAAAGGTCGAGATGGCATGCCCACATCTTTTGCAGCGCATTATGCAACTTACCGCGGTTATGATTACCCTATCTCTGTACCGTGCATTATGCAAGTGACCAGCATTAGAATTAAAAGTAAATTAAGTGGGCAGGGGATGGGGGTGAGATGGGGGTCCTATGAAAGATGAACTAGTGGACGGAAAAATGCGGTTGAGAATATTTTGCTAGAAGCAATAAAGAAAGCTTACCAAATTGGTGATGATTTGAAGAGAGATATCATATATTCTGTGGCATCAGAAGTATTAGGGGATTGAGGGGATTCGCGGATTATGGAGGGGCTGATAGATAAGTATAGAACGGGTTCTTAAAGATAATCAAGTGGACAGCTGATGGTTTTAGATCATCAAGTGGGATGACGGAGCTTGACTGAACGAAGATGACAGCAAGCGTTGGTATTAACAAGTCTCGTGCTTGCCTTTGTAATTATGAGTATGCAGAACTTGTGTTTGAATTGACAGCTCTACTTAGCGAATCTCTGACATTGATGTTATGACGCAGTTATTATTCCTCCACTTGCCAGCGGCCAGTCTCTGCGGGGAGATCATCTCGCTTTTTCAGTCAAGAAACGGCCACGAGGTATGACGGCCGTCCCCATCAAACGGGGGTATTCGGCTAGAAATATGGGGTAATAGCATTATCTTCAAATGGGGTAAATTACATTTTCAAAGGATACTTCTAATATTGCGTGGGATGTACCAGGGGTAATCCGAGTGGGGGCCATGCTCGTGATGGCCAATATATAACTATACCCAAGGATCATAGTTATCCTCTGTTCATTGAACCAGAACATACGTGAACTTAAATACTCCTTGAAAATCACCCTTCAGAGATTAATTTTATAATGACTGCTGCAGAAACGTCAGAAGCTCCTGCTCCTGGTATGAGCGCCTTGACTCAAGAGCAGATTGATTTTTTTCAAAATAATGGATATCTGGTAGTTCATAATTGTTTTACTAAAGAACAGGCCGCTTATTGGCTGAAAGATATATGGGTTCGTCTGGATCTTAACCCTAACGATAAACCATCTTGGCATAGTAGAGAAGCCAATTCTACTCCATTGGGAACCAAGATCCACATGCCCACTCAACGTCGGGTTCTTGTCAGCGAATTTGCTCCAAAAGCTTGGTCGGCAATTTGCGACCTGGTTGGTGGTGAAGATAAGATAACGGATGAGACCAAGTATTGGGGAGATGGGTTTATTGTTAACCTTGGACTTGAGACCCCTGATGAGACTAAACCTGGTATGAAGGATCCCAAGGAGCTTCCCAATTGGCATACCGATGGAGACTTTTTCCGTCATTTTCTCACTTCTGGCGAACAAGGAGTCCTAGTAACTCCTATCTGGGGTGACGAGATTAAGCATACTGGAGGTGCGACGTACATTGCACCTGATTCTATTGGAGTTGTTTCGAAGTATCTCTACGAACGTCCAGAAGGGGTTCTTCCAGGATATAAAAATTTTGATTACTTTGGCTTGATAAAGCAATGCAGCAAATTCGTTGAATGTGTTGGTAAGGTCGGAGATGTAGTAATATGTCATCCCTTTATGTTACATTCAGCTTCTTACAATCTTCTTGGGGTGCCTAGATTTATCACCAATCCTGCCATCACTTTAAAGGCACCTTTCGACTATGGCAAGCCTTCGAATGAACTGAGCGTCGTTGAAAGGACCACGCTTAAATCTCTCGGCAAGGAGAGTTTGGAATATCGAATCACTGGCAAGATGGAGATCTTCCCAAGTAAACGACATGAAATTTGGGCCAAAGCGAAACGGGCCGAGTTAGAGCGACTCGAGGCATTTGGTACTTCCGCGGCCTTTGAATGATCATGGTGCCATTCTGCCTCGGATGACTGGGCTCAGTACGTACCCGTTATGTTCGCTACGCGAGCGAAATTATTAACAATTATTCCTCAACATTAATATGATAGAAGTTATAGATTAAATTTGATTCCAAATAATACATCAATAACAATTTAATGTATATATATTATATTATAA
>JAJMIH010000086.1:0-48116 GCA_030575175.1 Sugiyamaella novakii
GCATACCAGGGTGTCTTGACAAGATGTTGTGGATTCTTTCCTAGACTATTACTTAATAAAGCTGACTCTTCATTTCTTGTGGGAGACCCGATAAGCCTTCAGATTATGCGTCCGAGACTCAGCCTGGTATACACCATATACCACAAGCATTATTAACGGACTAAACATATATTAGCAATTTATTCATAGCATAGTTATATAAGCAATAGTCAATAAGGTCTTCTCTGCCCAGCTACACACATGAGGAGAAAGTATGTAAGCAACAGCAGAATGGTGTCTATTTATATTCGATGGGTTTGGGAACTAGACAAAGTTGATCGCAAGGAATGCAACCATTAGTCATACGAAATTGAGGTATTTAAATAATGTGACTCTTTTTTTTATTAGGACTTGTCATGTTCCTGGAGTTGCGGCAACTAATCCTTGTTACATGAACCTAAGCTTATCCAATAAAAGCAAGTTCTGTTAAGGGAAAAAGAGTGGATTTAGCGGATGAAGACACATACTCCAACAATATGATATGAGACTGGAAAGGGCCAGACCGAGGGTCTAATGGTGGGTAAAACAAACATGAGACAAACATGCGGTGGAGTTACACTATAAACAGATCAAAGGAGATAGAATGATATATATGAAATATATTAAAGAATAATATTGTGCGTAGTAAACTTATAAAAATGGGTTATAAACGTCAAAGCGATAGAAGTTTATTTTCGTATTCCAAACTCAAGAGCCTTTAACAGCTTCTTTCGATAATTATCGAACAATCTTGAATTGAGTACTCCTAACATATCTCTAATATGCCAGATTAAGATACACAAAGGAGAGAAATATTTAAGCAAATTTATTTATCGAAAACTGTATAGTACTTCTAGGTATATATTTTATTTATTTCGTTTAGTAAATTGAAAGTCAAAAAAGGGCTCCAATGTCTTTTTATCTTAGATGGGTATGGGTATAACTAAGGATAAGCAGTTATCTATCACGGATAATCCGGTGCAGTTGATTTTATGTGACTTCTAACGTATGATGATCATATCTACTATGAACGTATTGCTTTAAATTTAAGTGCTAACGATAAACAACCCCTTTGCATAATTGACTTGGAGGATAACCGTAGGTAGATAAATCAATATCTTACATATATATATACAGTAATAAAATAAAATTCAGTACGACCAGCGGTACTTACCTAATCACTTTATTCTCATATATTATATTACTACTCAATCAGGCACCGAGCTGGACGAAGAATTTAACGAGATGTTTATGAGGGAGATTCTACTCATTTTTTATCTCGTATCGGTTACACGGATGAAGATAGTGTGGTTATGTGCGGATATCGATACTCAGCGGTCCTTCATCAGTACGGCACGACGTTGGTAGCTGAAAATAGAACCCATGAACCCCGCTCTCTTATCTAGCAAATGTGTTAGTTTGGTAAACTGTGTGAATAGGAGGGTTGCCGTCCGCTGTTCTTCATATTGAAATCCTATCTCTATGACGTTGGATATCTAAAATCGGCTACAACGGCACTGATATTTGGCCCGGGAAATTTGTTTCCGAGAGGCGAAACATGTGTGGCTCAAATAGATCTACTATTGAGGAATGAAACCCTTAAAACATGAAAATTTGTGGTGGTGCAGCCTCTCAATTGTGGCTTCCGCCAATCAAATTCAAGAAAGATGACTGTGGCTAACCCCTCACGCACCGCCACATTTTAAATGCTTGCTACACCCACTTTTTCTTAGAAAACTATAAAAGGGGGGATTGGACCTGTGGCTGTGTTCTTCATTTGTGGCTGAAAATATTCTATTCAACTATCCATTAGGAATAATAACAACTTTTAATTCCTTTTTACCTATATTACTTTCTTTCTTAGCTGTTTCTATTAGTTCCCTTATGATTAGCCCAATCCCAACAAATTCGACTTCCAACGATAGTAGCAATACGGTGATTAACAAAACCAATATGTCTACTACTATTCGGACCTACTTTCAAGCAAGAGTGCAATATTTCACTCCTGCTTGGTTTGCAGCAGTGATGGGGGTTGGTATATCCAGTATCATTCTATACACTTTCCCATTTAATGCCAAATGGCTAAGGATTCTTGGTATTATCATTTGGGGCTTTAATATGGCACTTTTTGGTATTGCTAATTTATTATTTATTTGCAAATATTTCATTTGTCCTAGTGAGTTTGTAAAACTACTCCAACACCCTTCTCATAGTGTCTTCCTTGGTTGTTACCCAATGGGTCTTGCTACTATTATTAACATGACTGATCTTCTCTTTGGCCATCATGCATGGAAAGCTACTTATGCAATGTGGTGGTTTGATGTCTTCTGTTCATTATTCTCTGCATGGATTGTTGTTTTCTATATGTACCACTACCATGATAGGAAAGCACATGATGCTATTAATGCTACGATCTTATTACCTGTAGTAGCTGTCGTAGTTGCTTCATCTACTGGTGCTCTTATTACTGCCAATCTTCCTAAATATCTTCAAGAAAGCACAGTCATTATTACTGCTTTATTATGGGGTAATGGTGAACTACTTGGTTTCACTTGTACTGTTATTTACGTTCAAAGACTTTTAAGACGTAATTTCCCACCAAGTCAACTAGCAATTTCCAATTTTCTTCCTCTTGGTCCATTAGGTCAGGGAAGTTTCGGAATTATCATCATAACTTCCAACCTATCCACTGTTCTTGCTGATAAGAACATTATCACTTCTACTGATTCAATTCAAATAATTCGTTACGCAGGAATTGCAATTGCAATGGTCATGATGGGTTATGGCTGTTTCTGGGCTAACATTGCTTTTATCGCTATCATAACTAATCCACCTAAAACCTTTAATCCTGGATGGTGGGGACTTACTTTCCCTCTCGGAACATTTGTTCTTGGTTGGTATAAATTAGCAGACGAAACTGGGCTTCTCGCATTCAAAATTCTTGGTGCCATTTTTGGAGCAACTGAAGTTCTCCTTGCTCTTTTTTGTACCATTCAAACTATCAATCATGGTGTTATTCACGACACTCTTTTCCGACCTGAACATATACCCACCCCTCCGAAACCGACCATTCCTCAAAATACCGACAATATGGCATAGATTTTCCATTTAATTTTAATTTATTTATTTTGCATTTCCATTCTCTTTTCCCCTTCTTTGCCTCCGGCGGCTGGGCTCCGCCCAGACCCGAAGCGGAGTGGTTTGGAGTTCCAAAATCCAGGGGTAAGCATCTAGCTCTGGTACGTGGTCGCGGTCGAGCTTCCTCTAGGGTTAGGTATATAAATTATATAAATCAGGGTAAGGGTGTGGTACCCGCGTATTTAGATTTTCCACAGAACCACGAAGAACACACACAACGTCACTCAGCACGATTGAACAGTAAATTTCAATTCTCACACACAAAAGTCCAAAATGCAGGCTCCTGTGGTTGTAATGAGTATGTAGAGATGGTAGAAGCATTTGAAATTATGTGAATCGAGCGCGGTCTGGTGTTTAACGGACGAGATTACTAACGCCTGTTGTAGATGCTGGTGGAGAACGCCAAACCGGTCGCAAGGCCCAAACTTCGAATATCACCGCCGCCAAAGCGTAAGTTGCGACCGTGTACTCCCTCCGCGGAGCGGAGCTACGGGTATGGGCGGAGCCCAGCCGCCGGAGGCATGAAGGGGAATTGAATCTGAACTAACTATTATCTCCAGTGTGGCTGATATAGTTAGAACTTGTCTCGGACCAAAGGCAATGCTGAAAATGTTATTAGATCCAATGGGTGGTATCGTTCTCACCAACGATGGACATGCTATTTTAAGAGAAATTGAGGTTACTCATCCTGCTGCTAAAAGTATGATTGAATTGAGTCGTGCGCAAGATGAAGAGGTTGGTGATGGTACTACTACAGTCATTATTTTGGCAGGTGAGATCTTGGCTCAAGCTTATGCTCCTTTAGAGAGAAATATTCATCCAGTGGTTATTATCTCTGCTTTAAAAGAAGCTTTAAAAGATGCTTTAGATGTCATTCATGAAATTTCAAGGCCTATAGATACCGAGAATGATGCGGCTATGATTAAATTGATTAGTGCCAGTATTGGTACTAAGTTTGTCGCCAGATGGAGTGAATTAATGTGTGGATTGGCTTTAAAGGCAGTAAAGACCGTAATGAGAGTCGATTCAAATGGTAGAAAAGAAATCGATATTAAACGTTATGCCAGAATCGAAAAAATCCCTGGCGGAGAAATTGAAGATTCTAGAGTATTAGATGGTGTTATGCTAAATAAAGATATAACACATCCTAAAATGAGACGTAGAATAGAAAATCCTCGCGTTTTATTATTGGATTGTCCATTGGAATATAAAAAGGGAGAATCTCAAACCAATATTGAAATCACAAAGGAAGAAGAATGGAATAGAATCTTACAAATTGAAGAAGAACAAATTAAAGTTCTTTGCGAAACTATTGCATCTTTTAAACCTGATTTGGTTATTACTGAAAAGGGCGTTTCTGATTTAGCTCAACATTATCTTTTAAAATCCAATATTTCTGCATTAAGAAGAGTTCGTAAAGGTGATAATAACCGTATTGCTCGTGCCACTGGTGCTACTATTGTCAATAGAGTTGAAGATATCCGTGAATCTGATATTGGTACTAAATGTGGTTTATTCAATATCGAATTAATTGGTGATGAATATTTCACTTTCTTAACTCAGTGTGAAGATCCTGGTGCTTGTACTATATTACTTCGTGGTCCATCAAAAGATATTCTTTCCGAAATCGATCGTAATCTTCAAGATGCTATGTCTGTGGCTCGTAACGTTTGTTTTGAACCTAGATTGTCTCCTGGTGGAGGTGCTACTGAAATGGCTCTTTCAGTTCGATTAGCAGAAAAAGCCAAAGCTATTGAAGGTGTTTCTCAATGGCCTTATAAAGCAGTTGCAGATGCTCTCGAAGTTATTCCTCGTACTCTTATCCAGAATTGTGGAGGTAATCCAATTCGTGTTCTTACTCAACTTCGTGCCAAACATGCTGAAGGTCTTCATACCTATGGTATTGATGGAGATAATGGCAAAGTTGTTGATATGAATGATTATGGTATCTGGGAACCTGAAGCCATCAAATTACAATCTATTAAAACAGCAATTGAAAGTGCATGTCTTTTGTTGAGAGTTGATGACATCGTTAGTGGTGTTCGTAAACAAGGAGACAAAGGTCAACGTCTTCAAGGTCCAGAAGATGTTCCCTCCGGTGCTGGACAAGAAGAGTAAATAAAATCCTCATGAATTCCCTTTTATCCTCCTTCTCACTCTGCCTCCGACGGCTGGGCTCCGCCCAGACCCGTTGCTCCGCTCCGCGGAGATGCGTAAATCAAACTTATGCTCTACAAATAATCATAATAAATAAATACAGTTACCCTCACAGATTCAAAGGGGTGGGTTAGAGGCGCGGGCCGGGTACTTTCACTCACCCGCTCCAGCTTGAGCAATAGGTAGAGGTTCAAATCCAAGATGCTGACTTGACAATTCAAGCATTAGTTCAAGTTGATCTGCATCAAATCTTTCTTCACATTCTTCAATCAATGTATACAATACCGGCATTGTCTTAGGCGCACTGTTGATAACTTGCAATTTCTCCGCCTTCTCAAGTTTAATTCCATTATCATGAATCAGACGAATAAATTCTGTCATGTTTTCAACTGTTTGTGGTGATTCGGGGTTCCCAGCCGGCCTATCTTGAAGATATGCCTGCAATTCAACAACAATTGTCTCCAAATTTTCAGACCCAGCTGTTCTCTTCCTTACAGAAATATCATTAAGGTGTTGTAAAACTTCAAGATTGGTCAACAACTTGTCTCTCTCTACTTCAATCTTCCATTCAGGTTAGAAACTTCTACTTATTAAATACAATGCCACCGGCGGCTGGGCTCCGCCCAGACCCGTTGTACTCGCTACGCGAGAATTCATGCTACCTACTTTCATCTTGTCTACGGTTCAATAGCAACTCGCACCAGTCACAACTGTTCTCACTTCTCGCTATGCTGCCTCTCTCCATCTCGCTCGACTTCACGATAATTTTGAGGGTTAGGTTAAAAATCAATAAATATTCAGGTTAGGGCAAAAGCTCTTCTGGGTTAGGCAAAATTAAGCAGGGCCCGCTTTACATGCAGGAGTGCAACTGTATTTCCTAATATAGTAATTAACAGTCACTGAAAAATTCACCTCTCTATTTCCCATTTCGCCAACCCACTCAAAAATTATACGCCAGAGTCGCGGACAAGCACGCGAAAGAGTCCATACTGAATTAGTAGCTGCTTCACAGACTTCACCTCTGTTTCCGACACCCATATAATATTCAACACAAAAATGTCGCTCGTCGTCACTGAGAAGGGAAATTTCCAACACATTCTTCGGTATGTTTTTAAGAAGAGAATGCTGAATAGCTGAATGATTGATATGAGGAGGTTAATTTGATTTGAAGATTGAGTTTGGTGGTAGAACTGTATCTGAGGTGTACCTTGATTCATTACAAAGTGGAATAATTATTTCGACTGAAGAGCTTTAATTTTTAACGATAATTGCGGTACTGATCCAATAAGAATATTCTCTAAACGACGAATACTTAGATTCGAATCGAACGGTCGATAAACATCTCCTCGACTGCTTTTTAGCAACAACTCAACAACTGACAATACACTCCGCTCAATACGCCATCTCCTCCATTCACAATGTTCTAAATTATATCCTCATATTCATCTCTATTCTTCAGATTCTGCCGTCAACTACCGTCTACCCATACTAACATATCCATAGTCTTCTTTCTACCAACGTCGATGGTAAGATCAAGATCATGTACGCCTTGACCACCATTCGTGGTGTCGGTCGTCGTTATGCCAATCTTATCTGTAAGAAGGCTGATGTTGATCTCAGCAAGCGTGCTGGTGAATTGACTGTCGAAGAACTCGAGAGAATCGTCACCATCATCCAAAACCCTACTCAATATAAGGTTCCCGCTTGGTTCCTTAACAGACAAAGAGATGTTGTTGATGGTAAGGACTCCCACCTCCTTGTTAATCAACTTGATAACAAACTCCGTGAGGATTTGGAACGTCTTAAGAGAATGAGAGCTCACAGAGGTCTTAGACATTACTGGGGTCTCCGTGTCCGTGGTCAACACACCAAGACCACTGGTAGAAGAGGTAAGACCGTTGCTGCTGGTAAGAAATAAATGTAGCGATGGCGAAGAAAACTATGACAAACAGATTTCCTATTTTATGTCATGTATATCTATAAAAAAATTCTGTTTTCTGTTTTAATATATGTCTATTCTATATCTTTTTATCAACAAAAATAAAAAGCCATTTGTATGTATTATGTTGATATTGAGTTTATCAGCTAGATTTTGTTTAGATAATATGCTCGGTATATCGAGGTTAATAGCCGGGTAAAGTGTATATAACTTTGAGACAACCTTCTATCCATACTTCGCAGTACTGTTCATCATTCTGGTAGTATGAGCCAGCAGGATGAGCAACCGTCGAAAAGTCTTTATGAGACTCTCCAAGAGAATAAAGGTATGAATTAACTGGTGATTCTTTAATCACCATCTGACGCTCTAATGCTCTAACTCTTGTTATTGTAGCTAAGAAAGAGGAGGAATATCAGAAAAAGTACCTTGAGAAGACCGTAGCCACTCATAGACTTAACGACGATGAAGCAGATTATTTAGATAACTTGATTCAGAGGGAGCATGATAAGGAGCTGGAGTTGGAGCGAGAGGTTAGTGGACAACTTGATAAGTTTAGAAAGTACGTATGTAGCAACGGTTTTACGAGACGATGCCCTAACTGGGTTCCAGAAAAGTCAAGGAATCGGATAATCCAGGGCTGAGGGAGCCTATTTCTAAAGTATTCCAGCCGCGAGCGGTGCCGGCTAAGATTGTGAAGAAAACAAAGAAGCCGGTTCGAGGGAGAGGCATAGTGGTGAAAAAGAAGGATGTTAAGAAGGAAGCGAGTCGGGTGGTGGATGCGGGTGATGTGGGGAGGACAGTCAAGTCCTCCAATTTGCTGGGTGACTACGATGATTCAGAATCTGATTGAGGATAAAAATGAGACCTAATTACCCCTGCTTTTCCGTGATCGATAAGGCTGCTCGCGCAGCGAGCACAACGGGTCTGGGCGGAGCCCAGCCGCCGGAGGTAAAAATAGATAGGATATCTAGTAAATGAAATTAATTACATATATAGCTATGCTAGGAGTTGAATCTTTCGTCAGTCATATTTCGTTGAGAGTGTGGTTTATGAGTAAAAAAAATAACGGAGGTTATGAGAACGGTGGGTTTAATTACCAGGATAAGCCTTCTTAGGAGTTGGGAAAGAAGGACCGATCTCTTTAAGAGATTGAGCAGCCAACCATTGACCACGATCAATAGATTGAGTAAGAGATTTACCTTGAACAAGACCAGCCAAGAAACCACCAGCAAAAGCATCACCAGCACCATTGGAATCAACAATCTCACTAGCAGAGATAGGGTGAACTGGGAAAGTTTCGACAGTGGTAGTACCCTTGGTAACATCACCAGTGACAACGATAGTATCATCAAGGCCTTGAGTAATGACAACAACACGAGGTCTTTGCGTATTTTTCTTAGGTAATAAAGCAATACTTTTGGCAATTTCAGAAATATCCTTAGTCTCTAAACCATGAGATTCAGCATAAGCAAGAGCTTCACTTTCATTACCAATCAAATAATCCCAATAAGGAGAACTGGCATCAAGAGGTTCCTTAAAGAATTGAGGTAAGAAAGGAGCAGATAAATTCATACTGAAAAGTTTATTAGTTTCAGCAGCATGTTCGCCAAGAGCATTAATCGCCGGAGGACAAACAGTTAAATGGAATCCACCAACATAAAAGGCCTTAGCTTCTTCAACATATTTCCAATTCTCAGGAGCTTTAAGGTGTTCCAATTTATAATGATTAGCAGCAGCTAAATCAGTAACAAGAGAACGATCATTACCAGTAATAAGAGCAGCACATTTACCAGTAGGAATATCCTTTTGAATCATATAATTGGAGAAAACGCCTGCTTCAGTATTAGCTTTGGTTAATAATTGGGCGTATCTGTCTTGACCAACTGAACCAAAATAAACAACTGAGCCTTCAGGCAATAGATATTGAGCACCACGAGCGGCATTTTGAGCAGCACCACCAGCTAAAACATGGACTTTTGGAAGTGCCATAACTTCATCAAAAATTGGTTTATGTTTATCTTCAATAAGAATAGCATCATTGGCCTTAAGGTCATATTTAGCAAGATATTCAGTATCAACATCGGCCTGAAGATCCAAAAGAGGATTACCAAGAGCTAAAAGATCGAATGTCATTTTGGATGAAAAATTCCTTGAAAATTGTATTACTGATGGTTGTAATTGTAAACGAGAAACGTAGCACTCTCGATGACCTCGAAAAATTGCACGTGAAAATGTTGAAATTTCACCTCTCAAAAACCCCTGCCTTGATAGGGTAGGGGTGAATTTCCACAACTGATTCAGGGGGGCTGTCATATTTCACAGGGGGATATTAATATAACAATGAAAATGCTGATTGTATATAAACTACATAATCAAAATTCTGATTTTGACTGTCCTTGATAGAAGGTCAATCTATCTTCTTTTAAAATTTCCCTTCTTTTGTGGGGAAGATATTGGGACTGGGACAATCACTCAACCATGTGACTAGAATATCATCTAACTTTAACAAGAAAATTGTCACCTGAGATTTTGATAAGCGCTGGTAACTTCCTATGCCTCCGGCGGCTGGGCTCCGCCCAGACCCGTTGTGCTCGCTGCGCGAGCTGAATGATCAGTTGATTTCCCTCACACTTGTTGAATTGGCCAAAAAGCTGGCCTGACTATTCCTACGGAAAGGAAATGTCAGTCGACCTACTCGAACTTATTTCTTACCCAGTGGCAATTCTCTAGAGAACTCCAAGTACGTAAACTCTCGTCAATTCGCTCAAACAAAGCTCTAAGCTCGCTCATGTAAATACTAGGTCATATAACATAGCTTATCCTCAAAGCTACCAATTTACCGGCATTTAATAGTACTATGTATATACTATGCAGCAGCTGCAAGATAAGAGCAATACAGCCAACCCTACGACAGTATCATTCAATCTCTCCACTGCAACCAAATACAAAAGCAAACTTTAAACCACCTCAAACAACCTTTTTCAAACCATTTTATCAGAATTTCCTCCAACAATGTTGGTAATATTAACACTTCTGATTGCGGTCAGGGTTAGCCTTATCTTGCATATCTAACTTAGATTAGCCTTTATTTATTCATCAACTGTCAATCATACCTCCGAATAAAAATAGCCCTCATCTAATATAAAATAACCAAACCCATGGCCAAACTCTTATCGCACATTTATGGTCTCCATTAGCAGGACATATGGAGCAGCTATCTCTCTTACTCCCCTCATCTCCTTTTCCCCCAATTCTCTCCACTACAGGAATTAAATTCTGTTAAAGTATACCACACGGAAAACAAACCAACCGAGGCGCGGTCGCTTTTGTTGGGACTCGCGCCAAGTTTAAATCCCAAACCAACTTAACAACAGGTTGAGATGATCTAAAAGATAAACACTAAACATTATTTATTGTCATTCGTCCGACACAACAAATAAATATATTAGTAGCATAAACGCTGATTGCGATTTGATAGAAAATTATCAGTCCTGATAATTAAGTTATTGTGACGATACACAAGCTGTATAACACGTGCTGATAAATACGATAAAGAATATATTCCTATACGATAAGAATCATAGATATCATTAGGGGCGGCACATATTGACACTACTTTAGCATAGTAAGCGGCAACGATAACACAACTATCCCACCTACACCTACTTCCATTATGGTATATAACGATCCTGTAGCCTCCTATGTGGGCTCATTTCTTGGTAAACAGCCGGCAATAATTGATTTTTCGAAGTGGTCTGGATTCAATGTCCTTCCTGCTCATATTGATGAATGTGTAGCAGCGTTCGTATTCTATGAAACAATCCATCGCCTATCAGCAGTCATCAGCCCTTCGTTGTTTACCAGTTATAAAGGATTATCTAGAAGATCTCAAATAAATTTTGACATTCATGTTGTTTCAATGGTTCAATGCATTCTAATTCTGATTATCTCATTCCCCTTATTCAAAGATCCGATCCTTAGACAAGATTTCTTCAATTCTTATACGCCATATGCTGGGTTTATTTCTGCTATGGCCATTGGATATTTCGCATGGGATACGTATGTGTGTGCGAGATATGTGAATTTATTTGGACCGGGATTTCTTCTCCATGGGATTTGTGCATTACTTGTATATGGGCAATCATTACGTCCATATGCTCTATATTATTCGCCAATTTTTCTTTTATTTGAGGCATCCACACCTTTCCTCAATGTTCATTGGTTTGCCACTCATCTTCCGTCTGGAACGATTCCTGACTGGATTCAAACCATCAATGGAGTTTTCCTTCTTCTGTCGTTCTTCTGTGTTCGTATTGTTTGGGGGCTTTATTTCGCTGTTCATTTTGGGTATCATTTGTACATCACTCGCCAAGGATTGGTTCAGCCACTATGGGTTCCAATCTCCATTCTTGTTTCGAATGTCACACTTGATTTTTTGAATATCTATTGGTTCTCCAAGATGATTCATATTGCTAGAAAGAAATTTTCAAAGGCTGCCCCAACTAAGAAGACTCAATAGATTAATTATACTTCGTCGTGAGCCTCCGACGATACTGGGCGTTCAGTTTCATTAGACCACGCAACTTGGGAGATGTGACCCACGCAGAGATATTCGTTGGCCATTTTACGCAGAAAGCTTTGAAATAGAATAATGCTAGTCTAGTATTAATCAGTTTATTGTCACGCATTTGTACTTATAATGGCGTCTACTAATATAAATAGACTCAATTATAATAAACAGTATACAGATAGTTATAAAATCCGAACCATGCTATGAGTACTTCGCTGTCGGAACTTAGAGTGTAATATAATCTTATTGAGAATCAGCAACGAGCAGAGCGGGGCATTAACGTATTCCTAATATATCATGTTAATCTATACACCGAAGAAAGCAAATTTATTTATAGTAAGATATAACAAGAAATGAACAGAATGCTATTATTATGTCTATTGTAAGTATCAATCAGTTGGCCTGGATCACTTTTCGAATCATCCAAACCAGAGATAAGCAGAGATATGGTTATTCGTCATACCACTTGGTATTTCAGATTTGTTTGATTAAGTGCAAACTAGCTTACCCATCATGTGTTACACTTACGAATTGAAGTAACATATGGGTAAAGAATAAAAGAGTTAAGAGTCGTAATGCCGGATCGGGATCGACATACAGTGATAAAGATTGATAACACATTTAAAGGCGAATAATCTCTACTCCATCGTAGATACTTATGAAAGGTAAATGGATCGTAAATTGACCGGAAGTTTGTTTAGAATAGCAGATTGATGGCCGCACCTAATAAGTGAAGAATTAGTCAATACCTGAGAAAGTTAGGCGATCACGAAGCATGATCACCCGATTGTTAGAGCGATGGTGGTTTTAGTCATATGAATCTGTTGAGCCGATTATAGGATGATTTCTTATATTCATTCCCAGTTGCATACAATCTATTACAAGTATACAAATCTATGAAACTTGCCTGCCTCCGCGAGCTTTGCGTATTGGCCAGTCCATGCCTCTGTAGTTACACTCTGAAATATTTCATAATTGCTATATTCATTCCCAGTTGAATAAAATCTATTACATGTATCACAAATCTATGAAACTTGTGAGCCCACACAGGCACTGCATAGTTTGTCGATCCATGTCTCACAGTTATTGTGGCACACCGCACTCCAGCTATGTTTCATAATTATTAAGTCTCTAATTTGTACACATCATGGCTGCTGAGTCAATATTTTGTAAGTTTCATAATTGTTGAGCCCCAACTTTTCATGTTGCTCCCCCTCTCCTTCATAGATAATACTGTTCTTCTTAAACGCATATGCAGGTTATCTGTCGCTATTAGTCGGCAGCGCCAGTGATAATATCGTCAATGCAGGTATGCAAGCAATGCTATGTTGTCTTGTTGTCTTGTTGTCTTTTTTTTGTCTTTTTGTTTTGTCATAATTTCTGTCTTAATAAATTTGTTTTTGCTCAGTTCTTGCTAGTAGCTCCATCCTTCCAGCAGAAACGTTTCCATTATGAAATTGTTTTCCTGTACCGTAACCTAATAGAAGAAATTGCTCTAAACTTTGTACTTTCTTCTTCCTCCGGCAGCTGGGCATTTCCCAGAACCGTTATTCCCTCCCTTCGCTTGGCCTACTACCTTCGGTGCATCAGTGGAGTTCGCGGTTTGGTTTGAATTTTTTTTTTACTCGATACTCCTTGAAAGCACCAAATTAAAACTATCTCTAAAAATCATCACACGGGAATCACCGCATACACCCCAACCGCTTGCCATCAACATCCCTTCAACAATGAAATGAGGGCATATTTCCATCCGACCACTCTTGCCAGTTGAACGTCGTGGGTTGGAATTCCACCAATTAATAGAACACTGGTCACCAAGGACACTTTTATTCGCTAAATATTTAACACATATCCCTGTCCACAACAACACAACCTTAGTCAAATTTCCTCTCTCACTGTCATCCTATCAATCCTTCTCGGTAGATCATTTTCTCTAAGGTGCAATTATTATTATTATTATTGTTATGTTCTACTAATCGCTATGTAGGCCCCTCGGGGTCAGGAAATCGTCTACAGCTCTCAGTCATCAGTTCCAGTGATAGAAAGGGTATGCCGCATACTCTGGATGAGTGGCCTGGGAGCATCTTGAATACAGGCAGAAGACTTGGCCACCATTTGTATTAATTAATCGAGCTGGCAGCTCTCTCTGGCAGCTCTCTCATGACTACCTATTTTATGATTTTTAGGCTAGGGAGGCTAAAAAGCCAAACTAAAACCAAAACAAAACCCCAATGATAAGTGAATGCTCTGGTAGAGAAATTCAAATGGCATGCACAGGGTTAATCGCATCCCCTAGTTGGGGTCGTTATGGTTTAAAACTGCTTCTATGAATAATGATAATAGGGGGATGTATCCAAGATTATGGGTACTCCCGTCATGTCTCAATATTATGCTCCTGATCTACCATGTTGAGGAAATGAAGAGAGCGCTATTAGGAGTAATTAATGTGAATAAAATCTAAAATAATTAATATACGATTGTGATAAAAGAAGAATGAATCCTCCGCAATTATCTCCTAATATGATTTATATGTACATTGTGGTGGTGAAGCAACATGTCGAGGATGAATGAACCATACTGCTCGCACTGCTGGATTTATCATCTCACTGTTCATAGGAGGCCTTTCACCTCGATAGTGTACTGCATGTATCCTCTTTCGTAGTGTCAACTTAAAATCTCACATCTGCACCCTCTACAAGCGAAAACGGATGATCTTAACGAAAGAGCCTAGGACCTGTCGATCACTGCCTAATAATCCAAAATATAACGCCGTTTCAGAAGCCCGGTTCCAGAAACCCGTAAACAAACAGTGGACTTTTGATTCAGCTAATTTAACCAAGATAGTTAACCAACGAGTTCATCCATATATTTTTATCGCGTGAAAAAGAATGTAAACGCCACCCTCACCACCAGCATTTCACGGCCGCTATTGCAGTCGATCGTTACCCTAACCAGTAGCCAGTAGACTTCAATTATTCTGATTATGGGGACTTTTCTGATGCCCCATTTCCAGTAACCGAACAAAACAATCAGTATATTTTTGATTCAGTTGGATTTAATAAAGAAAGACTGATGAATTCACTCATTGCATACCCTTTATTCAAATCTTGGCGAAAGATTAATATACAGAGCAAAGTTCAAATCGTTCTCCATTACCATCGGAATTCATTGGAGCCGTCATTAGCATATGATATCGCTACCAGATTCCACGGCTATTGCCGTTATCAATATCCTACCCTAGCCACTAAACTTAAAATTCTGAAACTGATCACCCCAATCGCCCAGTTGTGGGTTGTTCGATTATGCCTAATAACAGGACCCTGCCGATCACCACCTAAACCCAGGATAATCCCGCATATAAAAAAAACACTTCACTGCTGGAAGCCCCAAACAATCGTGAATGCTTTCAATCACTTGGATTCAATCACGGGGGAACAACATAACTGTGGAATTCACTCACATCGTTTTTCACAGAAGTTGTTGCTTCAGGTCAATAGAATAGCATGTGAATAACACTGCTGCATACATTTCTTGGCATACCGTCTTTGCCGATCGCTACCAAGTCACTAAACTCTAAGTCTATGGGTTGTTATCGGAAGACTGTGCCCCTGTTGATTATGGGGAACTTGCAGATTGGGAACCTATAGATATCAAAACACGACACTTATGAACCGAATAAGTCAACTGAAAAACTATATATTTTCAATGATTTCCCCGTTTTCTAATCTTTTTTCTTCTTCTTTGTTCTTCTCTGCTCTTTTTATCAACAGAATATTATCTGAGCTATTATTAACCGATAACTATCAATTATTCTCTTTCTGCTATGCGATTGCCGTCTCCACTTCGGGCCATTGGCCATTTTATGAAAAGACCCTTCACAACTCATACATCTACCTCACCTCCAACTGAAGCTTCTAATTCACCAAATAAAAATAATAAAATTCCTGGCGTAAGTATGACAATGTTTTCTATTTCCGTGTGATAACTAACTTTGTTTGTATAGCATACTCCATTTTGGAGAAAGGTATTTGAAAAAGATCATTCTAATCCATATTCCCCGATTGATTCTAAGCAGCTTTGTCGGAGAGCTTCTCACTGCGCCTCCTTCTCCTTTCCCCGTCATTAGAGAACGTGATGGCAATTTGTTTATAATTCCTCCCTCTGTAATACAACAATCTCAAATGAAGAATCGTGAAAATCCCCGTTCAGATTGTGCGCTGAACCAGGGAGTTGATTCAGGGGAATAATTCGTAGATTGTGATGACCCACCTACACCACAAATGATTCAAGGCTCCTACCAATTTTTAGTGGAGCGCGAGAAACTCCTCAGAGAGCTAGTAAATATTGGGTCCTTTGAAGAAGACCAAGGAGAGCTTAAACCACTTGAGTACTTCTTAAATTGTAGTGAAGACGCCACTGTGAATGATTTGAACTTTGACAGTTTCAATACCTTTGATTTCAGATGTATTCGAAGAATGCTCTCGATTGATGATGATTTATTTATCTCTGGTTTTCTTGATGGCTTTTTCCGTGACCCTGAAGAGGGTGCTTATGATTGTCAATATGATAGAAATGGCTGTTTTAAAATTGAGTGTATCTCTCCAGAAGATCCTTTCTTTCTCCATAGATCGGTGAGAAGTTTCAAATCTTATTTGGGTCACAATTTAAGTACATCATTAGCCAAATATATCGGATTATTCAGATCTGGATCCAGTTATTTTGCTATTGAATATTTAGGTAGTCCTAAGTATGCTGACGGATGCATCAAACGCTCTATTTCATGGCATTTTGGAGTGAACGAAACTATTAATAAAATTGCTGCTCAGGTAACTGATAAAAAGTTTCGAAAGGACTTAAAATTTGTAAAAACGTTATCCAAAGAAGTAGATGTCACATTTGAGATCACTGACAGGTAAGTTTACGTAAGGCTTGGATTTTTAGGTATTGATTTACTAACATTTTTAGAAATATCCTTATTTACAAATTTAACTGGGTTAAGCATTCGACGACTTTTAAGACCGACCAAGAAGGAGGAAACGATCAGCAAAAGGATTCACAACAAGCTCGTCGGGTCTTGAGGCGGGCTCGTGGGCTCTTCCATCGTAAGGAAAGGAAGGGAGAAGCGAAAAACTTTGTATTCAAAGAAATGAAGAGAATCTTTGGTATTTAAGTTCACCAACATTGAATGATAACTTCGACAGTTCTACTGTGCCTATCCTGTAGAACTCTGGAATATGGTAATATTCTGAAGTCATTATATCCTTGGTTCGTTGCTCCAGTTTACTGTGTCATAGTTTACTGTTGTAGCAATGTCTCAAGTCGAAATTGGATTTCTGAACTTAACATACCCATTATCCATGGTTTATGATGTGTGCTCTTGATCATTGAAGAGAAATAAGTTGGACAGGGTGTTCCTGTTGTATTCTTGCTGCCATTATTCATTCTTTCTAATCCGGTTTTCGCTATTCTCGTATCCTTTCGTATTAATTCTTATCCCTTTTCTGGTAATTCCTTAATATCTTCTTTAGTGTTGAATAAATCGTATAAACATTGTATTAATACATTATCTCTTTATTGTATATTTCGTTATTGGGTTTGCATCCTAGGTTTTCACTCTTTTTGTTAGATGTACCGGAGTTCATCAAACAACTAAATAGAGTGTCATTTGCCTGAGCTTGCCAGCTGTGCAATGTGAAAACCAAAATTCAGTACAGAATCCAAAACTATTTCCTTATTTATATTAAGCGAGGTGAATTCCAGGAGAAAGCGGTTAAGCAGAACAGTGTCTATCTATATTCATTGGCTCCCCATCTTAGAAGATGACGGGTCGTTCAAGAAATGATGCAACTATGATTCATATATAATAAGGTATTAAATAATGTGACTGTGCTTCTATTATTGTATATGACTTATAATACTTCCTTGAAATATGTTTGCACCTAATGATTAGTAAATGAATAATCCACCTGCAAGCGATAATGTGAAAAGTACACGCTTCAAAAGTACGTGACTGGAAAAAGGGCCGAGAGCCTAATCATGCGTAAATAACTAGGAACCATCAAAAGCTGCACGCTTGTGAATTTCCAAAGAGAAACAAATTGGTTCTCAACTTCCGCAGTCGCAGTTGTGTTGATCGTTTTAGTGGGAATTATTCTTAGATGAATTGATGGAATTAAGTATGTAAATGTCAACCTATCTCTGTGTAAGTCTTTCAATAGGGGCCCATCTATGCCGTCATTCTCTCATAATGGTTCGATAACTATGGCGGAGCAGCAGATCTGAGTGATGGCCAGAGGCAAAAAAAAGAAATAATAAATTGTAAATGTATTTCTATGGTCTAAAAAAATCGTCACTTTTATATTTCTTATAAGCAGGTCGGTCCAGGGAATTCAGGGCTACTTCAATATCAGTATTGATATCAGCAATAAGGGCCTCTTTGGATACGTAATTCAGTTCGGGCCGGATATACCCAAGAAGCATAAATTTAATTCCAGCTCCATAAAAAGCATCGGTAAACTTGTGAATGATATGAACCTCTGCACTTCGCTTCTTATTTCCATAAAACGGATTCCATCCCACACTCATTACCATGGGAAATACAACATCTGCTTCTTTACCGCATTCTAAGGTCTCTCCATATGAAAATTCTACCTTACGAGTCCCATCTGTGCCCTCAGGGCATGTCTCTATCGTGTGTTGTTCATGAGATGCGGTCTTGTGAACACTAGCCCATCCGTAGTAAATTCCTGTTTCCCCAATATCCAATGTATCAAATGCATTCTGAGGGATATTAGCAGTGGGGATTCCTAAATCTGAAGACCCTCTTCCAAACCCAGCAATCACCTTAGTATCAACTCGTAAGGGGTAAGGTGGTTCTGGTGATTCAGGACCAACAATTAAAGGCCTGTTCTCTCTCGACATGGTCGCGGTGGTAGTAGTCATTGAAGGAAAGAATTCAACAATATAATCTGCCTGAGAATGGATGTGGCGTTGATTTACTTGAATGATTCCAGTTATCAGGTATCTGATAAGCTTCGAACCTCGCGCCGTTTAGGGAGAGATAGTATGGGATAGGCGAATAAGCCCTAACCCTTGAATCTGATAAATGGGTTTAGAAGGGATTAAGGAGTACTTGATAATGAATAGAGGTAACAAGAGTAGAATCGAGCGTAATAGCGTTTTAATTTATTCTCCATTCTTAGTAAATTCAGAGATTATAACCACCATAGAAGCCCCTATATCAATTATAACCGTAACATTTTGACGGCGATCTGCATTCCCCAATTGGAGTGAGATGGATCTTGAGAAGGTGACTTCATCGAAGTTAGATATTTGTAGTCATGATAGAATATTTAGAAAGTGATGAACCCAGAGGAATGACTGAATGTTATACACCCTTCGTCGAGCTGAGTCATGGGTCTGGGTGGAGCCCAGCCGCCGAAGCAAAGTCAGGGGTAAATAGCGCCGTGCCGGGTGAAATGACGCGATAAGATGGAAGTGCATACCGAGATCAAGATAACGAAAATACCAGACAGGTGAGTCTTACGTTAACAGGGCATTGAATATAATGGCTTCGGTTGAAAGTTCGGTTGCATTGATTGAGGGATTACGTAAAATTCATTCATTTCCTCAATCTTATTTGGAATGTGAGAATGGAAATAGGCGAAGTTCTGTTGCAATTGTTTTGCGGTTCCGTGGTTTTCAACATAATGATGATTCCGGTAATGAAACACCAACAATCCATAAAATTGAGACATTTTTAAGTCAGCTGCCTGAAAAAGTTGATCCAGAGATACTTTTCATCAAACGAGCTACTAGCGAACGAGATAGATGGTCTTCTCATATTGCTTTGCCTGGTGGGAAATGTGAAACAGACGAAACTGATTTAGAGGCAGCTGTCAGAGAAGCTTATGAAGAAGTGGGATTGGATTTGACTCAAGATGGGATTTATGTAGGTCCTTTGGATCAAAGATTATTGAAAGTTTCCTGGGGTACAAAAGCTATTATGACATTATGTCCATTTGTATTTATATTGACCAATCCAAATGCTCAAGTGGAGATTCAGCCTACAGAAGTTGCAACAGCATTTTGGTATCCGATTTCGCAGATTCTTGATCCGACCAGGCGTTCTATAGAAGCAGTTGGAGTAGCAGGAAGATTAAATTTAGAAAAATACAGGCTAATTCCTACAATTCTTCATAGTTGGATTTATGCTAATGTGGGGAAATTGAATTTTGCTGCTATTGATTTATTTCCTTCTTCGGAGGAATTGCTCCATTCTGATACCAATATAGATCTATCTGATCCTCCATACAAACTATGGGGGGTTACGTATTCGGTTCTGACTGATTTCTTCTGTGTGATTGATCCCCCCTACCCGCAACGCATCCGTGCCAAGGACATTAAACCTCCTATTCTTCGAAATTGGGACATGCGATTCTTCCTATGGATTCTTAGTTTTCGACATCTTCAAACTCGAAGACGAGAAGTAGACACCATCCTCAATGGGCCAGGATGTATTCCTGGATCCATGGATCTTGCGAATCGCCTGCTTGAAGGTTACTTCCGGTATCCTCGTTTGGCCATATTCACTGGCATCACCTTTCGAACTTCTCTAGCTATGTATGTCATTTTCAAGCTTATTCGAACTGCTATTTCCCGACGTAGATAAAACAATATAATCCTTTTCTTTTGCCTACGGCGAAAATGCAAATTTAATATATTATTGTATAAATATTTATGGCACCATTGGTTTCACTACGGGTGTGAGTCTTCCCGTTTTATACCATTCCTCACCAAGAAGTTGAAGACGAAGAGCAGATGGATATCGATGTTGTCTTTTTAATTGGGTCCATTCGTTTGCAATCACTTGAAGAAGTTTAATCGCCTGGCGGCCATAAACTCGTACAAATCGATCAGCAGCAAGATCCCACCAGGCAGCTACTGCTCCATAGTCAGCATTTTCAAGTAATTTGGGATCTTTGTTCAGCTGACGTGCAATGAACTTCCAGCTGTTGGAAAATGGGTAAGGATGCTCAAATGGAGTATCCTTTAATTGCTCAGTCATTGTAATGACTGTCCAAACCGAGCACATACCGGAAATACGTTCAGAGTACGCTGTTTCATCCTCCCATTTCTCATTCCTTCGTTTATACCCCATCCTAGTTCGCCCTTCTTCGGTGTCAATGGAGCACGAATATCCAATTACTTGCGGGCACTTCTTCACAAACCGTGCTAACAATAAATCCACCAATTGCGGATATTGGGCCATACAAAATGTGGCCAAAATTCCCAATGGGACAGACGATTGAACCGCAACGGTCGTTTCAGTTTCGGCTTGTGCCACTATTCCTTTTGCAAAGAAATTAAGAAGCCAAAGAAATGCTAGCTCATTAAATGATTTTGCTTGTTCAAATATAGTAGATAATTCACGTAGAACAATTTGAAGCTGCTGTTTAGAGTTCGTTAATTGACCAAATCTCACTTTAATGTGTCGTTTGTTTTGGAAGCAATATTTGCGAAGACCAGAATCTGCACTGACTGGAGCAAGGATTTTCTCTTTGATTTCTGTGATTTTGGACTTGTACTTGATAAATTCCTTTTCGACTTGCTTCCAGTCAGTGTACTCGCGTTGTTTAGAGTCATCAGCTTCTTTAGCAGCTTTCTCAACGGCGGCTTTTTCCTCAGCTATTTTCTTTGCTGCTTCATCTGCAGCTGCTTTTTCGGCGATTCTTGCTTCTTCTGCTCGCTTAGCAGATGCTGCGAGTTCGATTCGTCTTTTCTCCTCCTCTTCTTCTCTCCGCTTATTTTCTTCTAATTCTCGTTGCTTCCTAGCAATCTCCTCTTGCTCCTGGCGAATTCTCTCCTTTTCTAACTCCTCCAGCCGTTTCTTTTCTTTTAAAATCTCCGCTTCTATTCGCAGCTTCTCATTAATTAAATCAGAAACTCGCTTCTTTCGTCTTGAAACTACTTCGCTGATTTGCATTTCAACAGAACTAACTTCAAAATCATGTCGTAAACTCAATTTATTTAACTTATCCTCTATTGATTGCTCATCATCCTTCACAACGTTTGAATATTTTTCTAAATTGCAATCGTTCCATTTTTGAACCATTGCATCCAATTTATTGATATCAGTCGTTACTTTGACTTGGTTAAGTATCCGGCTATTTCTCTTTGAAGAAGGGGACGAGATAAAGATATCGGAAGTCGTGAAAGAGGAGAAAGAGTCATCTTCATCGGGACGAAGGTGAATTTTTCTAGTTATTGACCCAGGCGTAGTACTAGAAGGAGTTGGCGTTTGTTTTCTAAGAGGACTTGTAACCATATTAACTGGATGTAATGTTTTTCTAGGAGTTATTCCCGTGGCGGGACTAACATCAAGGCCAGTAATTGTACCACGATTAGGACTCATGTAATGGTCCCCACTTGAAGCAACTTCCACTTCCTTCAATAGCTTCAATCTTTGTTTTGTAAATTCTCTAAAACTCTCATCTTCAGAGCGAAAGCCACCATCATCTGAGGAGGGAGGAGTGCTAACATCGTCCTCATCTTCCTCTAATTCTACTTCTATAAAATCCTCATTATAATTTTCACCCTCCTTGGGCTTGATTGGAAATTCTTCCTCTTCCGAATCTTGAGACCATAACGAATCTATATCTGAGTCTGAATCATAAAAACTAGCAGCTCCATTGGTTGATCTATGAGGAGTAAAGAGCATGATTTGCTACCGTATTATTATTGACTCTAGCACAATTCCACAACACTGCCAATCTATCAATTACCCACTGCGGTGATATTATTCTGATGTTTTGAGTCGCGTATAAACAGTAAATTTAATAAGAATTGGTGGTAGATTTGGCTTCTCGACAATACCCCGTTATAGTATTATGGAGTAGACTTACTGGCTAGTTTTTAGAACTTTTCCAAACCATTGCAAGATTTAGACCTAACAGTGAATCCTTGTAATATTATTAACATTAAACTTGTCATATAAATATATATTTTCTACTAAAAAATTAAATACTAAGATATTGTCACTACTTAAATTCTTTATAACACTCCCTCATTTTGCTATACTTGACGAAAAATACTGTAGCCGCACTACCGCGTATCTCGATGATATGAAATTTTCAAATTTCAGCCCAGCTTCATGGCATATTCCAGGTTTGATTTGAGATACACTGATAGACCGTATAGACCCAAATTTAGACATACTGGAAAATGTTCACTAAAAGAGCGTTTCATACGACTACGTTAGCGGCTGGTAAAGCAGGTGTCAATATCGTCCACCCAGTCCATCACACGGTCAAATATAAGAAAGCTCAAGTTTCTGACAGATTTCGGGAATTATTGACTCCTAAATCATCTATTTTATCATCAGGCTTCCGTCCATTAGTTGTTTCACCCGATAGAGTACGAGACCATCATTATAACACCATCCAATCGGATTTATTATTGATTAATTATATGCATGGAGCAGAGGATAAGAAGGGTATCAAAATGAGAGAATGGGATGGTTCATCACCATATCACCTAAACAGAGCACCAAGGCCACCTCGTGGTAGATCAAGAGCTACCAAAGATATTAAAGTGCGAGATTGGACTAATGTTCCTGAGATTGTTGGAGTTTCCTTGAATTGCTTTGTGCCAGAGGCTAAGGAAGTGTCTGATATAGCCATTGCTGCTAAACTTCAACTTCAACAGATCACTGGTATGAAAGCACGTACAGTGTTTTCTCGTTCGAATGTTCCTACCTGGAGGCTCCGTCCTGGTATGGCGATGGGAGCCAAGGTTCATCTGGTTGGAAGGCCCATGAATCAATTCCTTTACACACTTACGGATATTGTTCTTCCTCGATCGAAGACATTTACAGGTGTACCCAATAGCGCTGGAGATACCACAGGTAATATAACTGTTGGCATCAGTGCAGACGATGTTCGGTCGTTCCCCGAAATTGAGGGTAATATCGAGCAATGGTCGACCACCTTTGGATTCGACATCACCATTCATACTACAGCCCAAGTAGACCCGGATGCCCGAACGCTTCTCAGTGCTTATGGCTTCCTTTTCAAAGGTGAAGAAAAGTTCCCTTCAAGAATGTAAATAATATAAAACTGTACATATGATAATATAGCACTTACATGAAGTTTGCTGAGATCTCTGAACTTCTCCGCGGAGCGGTGCAACGGGTCTGGGCAGAGCCCAGCCGCCGAAGGCATTATGATATGGGAGGAGACGAAGAATGTTAATAGATTTCAGAAATAATTATTTAGACAATGAAGATGGTTTGATTTTGCGTTGAAGTTCAGCAACACGATCTCCGAGAGAAAGGGCAAGTCCTTGACCCTTAGAGCGGATACGAACATGTCCAGTGACTTTGCCAGAGGAGTCTTTCTCAATACTAAGATTGGCAAGTGCATCCTCACCAAATGATGAACGAGCATGAAGATTGGCACTTAGGAATTGACACTCATCTTTGTAATTACCATCGGAATCAGCATCGTCGGAAAGTGCACCAGTCGTTAAACATGTCATATTGGTGTTCTTCAAAAGATAGGCAAGGAAGCCTTGTAGGGTAGGGAAGGACACAGAGATATTGACTTTGTTTTCCCATTCAAATTCACTCCACATTGCACGGAATTCAGTTTCAGAACAATGTCCAGGTTTAATATAATCCATAATGTCTACATGGATATCATTAACGATGACAACGTTGTTGACACTGCCAGTATGACCTTCGTATATGATGTTACCAAAGATTACACCAGCATCAGCCGAGGATACCTTGATTGTAGTTTGAACGCTGTGGAAGGATTGAGGTCCAACATTTTGTGTAGTAGGACGTTCAACCACTTTAAGATCGCCAAGAGTAGCAAATTCGACAGAAAGATTCTGAAGCGTTTCGGTGGTTTGATTGAAAAGAAGAACATCGAGCACAATATCAAACTGATGGACAATCACATAAGCTTCAGCATAGACTGGGTCTGAAAAACCAGTAAGCTGGACAATACGATTGAGACGCGAGGATATTTTCTCATTTGCTTCGCTGACAGCAGTGCTCACAGAAAGAGCATCATCAGTTTCTTTACTGGAATCATCATTAACATTGTTGGATTCCAGTTTGGCAAATTGGCGGAATTTTATAGGAGCATCTACTCGTGTGGCAGTCTTCTCTCGTTCATTGGCAATCTTTTCATCTTGTTTCTTCTTTTGCTTATCAACAAGAACTTTAAAAGCACCATGAGAATCTTCAAGGAATGCTAGATTTATAGCTTCATTAGTATCAATAAGAGCTTGAATACAGGAGTAAATTCTATCAGCAGAATCTTCATCAATTTTTTGAGTGACAACTTCAGATTCTCCTACACGAAGGATTGATGTTAGAATCAGTAATGCTTCAGCACGGATGGCATTTTTATGAGTTTCATTAGTGGAGACTTTATTAAAACGAAGGACAAGTTTTGTAAGGGTAACAGCAAGAACAGCTGCTACAAAATAGTTACCATCAAGAATTAATGAACGAAGAGGAGGCCGAGAAGATTTAACTTTTTCAATATTTTTTAAATCAGAGCTAAATGCACTTTCCGAAGCATAAGTACCATCTGCAAGAACTTTAGGACCCTTTTTATGGCCATTAGCTGATGATTTATCACTCGCTCCTTCTTCTTCCTCCTCTCCAACTTCTTCTCCTCCATTCAATTTATTTCTCTCAGTGGACAAAATTGGAATCTCTCCTAAGCTTTTACGAATATGAACCCATGAATCGTGAATATCAGTCTCATCCAAACAATACTCTCCTAATATCCATAATGCCCCTCTATAAACACTACCACTTCGTACTTCATCATTATTCAAAGTTTCCAATAATCGTTTAACAATTGATTTACGAAGTTTAGGATACAACTCCACAACCTCCTTAACAAAAGCAATAACATCAACTGCTGATGAAGAATTGAAATCTCCAATAAAATCTAATAATAAGTCGACTACACTAGTAGCAACTTCGCTGAACTTAACTGCACAACTATGAATTGATTGAATCAATAATTGACGATACTCTGAATTCTTATCAAAATCACCACTATTATTAACAGTTCTTGCCAAATCTTTCTTAAACAATCTAACCACATCATCAACATTCTTGCTAGTAACCATACTTAAAGCTAGTGATAGTGCCTTTTTCCTTACATCCAAATCCGGACTTGATAATACTAATAATATATCCATTGTAATATCATTCAACACTCCAGGATTCTTTATCCTCAAATTATCAACAATATCCAATACAATCAATTTAATATTATTATCCGATTCTTTGACTGCCAAATCAATGAATTTACTTGCTGCGGTCTTAATAGCTGATGGATTATTAGTCAAGCTAGTCAACGTATTAGCAGCATCATAAACAACCGTATTCGAAGAAGCCTCCAAAATCTCCCCAATAATCTTAATATAACTGCTCCTCAATTCAGGATGAGTCAATGCATCCTTTCTAATAAACTCAATAAAAGCCAATTGCAATAACTCCTCTAATCCAGTAATATTCAAATGGTTCTTTTGCAAGTATTCAAACGCATCATCTCTACTCAGAACTTTCAATGCAATAAATGCATTTCTCTTACAAGTAGCATCCGTTTCATTTTCCAAAAAAATCTTAATCAAATCAGTAGCATCAGGAATCAAATAATCGGCTGAATGACTAGCAATCGAATAAACTGTAAAAACAGCATTCTTTCTAACATATGCATGTCTATGATCTAAACACGCTCTAATACTAGGAATCAATGGTTCCAACAAATCTGGTTCTCTCAATTTACATAAAAACCTCAATGTAGCACCACGAATATATTCATTAGGATGTTGCAAATCATTACGAATAGCATTACAAACGAGAATCATCTCCTGCTTCAATTTTCCATCTGCTCCTAATTTAGGACAAATCTCCCAATAAAAATGTAACAATTTCTTCAATTGTTTATTCCTCGATGGCATAACAAATCGAATTATTTGCATCAGCAATTGAGGCATTGGGTCACCATTCAACATAGTAGTTAAGATTCTTTTCATAGCTTCAATCTTTTTATCATCTGATCCTTTTTCCAACAATGCCATAAACTCTTGGACACTTGGCTTTTCAGCTGTGTTGCTCTGTTTTAATCACGTTAGAACCAATTTTCTGCCTCCGGCCGATGACAGACCCTTTGCTCGGCTCCTCGGAGAACCATTTAACCATGTACCCCTACAAACCTCATAAACGAGAGTGTACGAAGTCGCGTCCGCCATTGTCTCCGTTCCCACTTCTCAATCTTCTCTCTCAGTCAAGAAACGTGTTGTTCGTGATACCAATCCATTCTATCTGCAATCTAATTGACGACATTTGAGTTGTTCACAAATCACGTGAAACGCCCCTACCCAGAATATTCGCGTAAAGGAGGGTTTGGCTGTAGAGCACAACCACATTGTTTCATTCATTTTGTTTTACTCGTCTCCAATCAACAGTCCTTTATAAGAATGTTATAAAATTCAGGGGGTGAAAAATATTCAGCCGTTCACTAGCAGTCTAACCTCTTAACTCGCTTTAAGACATAATCCTACTTCTCTCTCTACCATCGGACAACTTTCAAAATGGCTATCATATTTGTAACTGGTAAGTAATTTGATCAGTGTAACAATGTTATCCCTGCCCAGCTAACGTGTTCTTCTCAGGAAACAAGAACAAGCTCAAAGAAGTCAATCACATCCTCGGGTCGGATAAACTCGATAACAAGTCACTTGACCTTGAAGAGATCCAAGGAAGCATTGAGGAAGTTTCTATTCATAAGGCGGAGACTGCAGCAAAACTTGTACGTTCGATGTGCTTTTTATGCCTCCGGCGGCTGGGCTCCGCCCAGACCCGTTGCTCCGCTACGCGAAGTATGGAGAGACTGACAGTATGTAGATTGGCGGCCCTGTTGTCGTAGAAGACACAGCTTTAGCTTTCACCGCTATGAACGATCTGCCCGGCCCTTACATCAAGTGGTTTCTGAAAGCAGTTGGGCCCCAGGGATTGTATGATATGCTAAGCAAGTTCGATAAAGGTGCCAAGGCCATTTGCACTTTTGCTTATTGTGCTGGTCCTGGCGAGGAGGTAAAGCTTTTCCAAGGGATCAACGAGGGAACTATTGTCAGCCCACGAGGTCCTACGGACTTCGGCTGGGATCCAGTGTTCCAACCTGACGGATATGATCAGACGTATGCGGAAATGAGCACTGAGTTTAAGAGTACTATCAGCCATAGGAAGAGGGCCCTTGATAAGCTCAAAGCATTCTTAGATGAATTGTAAAGTACAGAGGAGTAGATAATAAATAAATATATGCATAGCTGGCTCGCGTAGCGAGCACCACGGGCCCGGGCAGAGCCCGGCCGCCGGAGGCAGAACCTCAACTCCCTCAATGAGCATACCCTCGTTTCCGAGAGCTGTGAAGAGTGGTATTCTTGGCTTTGTATTCGTTGTAAGATTGCCACAACTGAGCATAGCCTCGGTGGAGTTTGCCCATGAAATGGTCAGCCAATCGTTTGTCATTGTCGAGTCGACTGAGATATGCGCCACAAATTTCACAAACTTGTAATCTTTGAAAACCTGAGAATCCACTTACATCAGAAAGCATTTTAATTTCATTTTGGGTTCTTTGTTTATCGGTTCGTAATCTATTTACGGCTTGAAGTTCATGCAATGCTTTAGTGATCTCACCTTGTTCTCCTAATAATTCGATTTCTTGTAAAGACATGGTAATTGCAGTTGTAATAGTTTCTAGATCTCTAGTGGCTTCATTGATCTTGATCATGTCTTCTGGAGTTTTATCAAGACGTTTATTGGCAGTTTCGATTCGTTGTCGAAGTTCATCAATGTGAGATTGAAGGGTTCTTTCATGTTCCAAATCAAAGTCTGGGAATTCTTTACCTTTGGTCTTTTGATTTATATATTCAATTCGATATTTTTCACCGTGTAATTTAGGGCATTTACCGATATGCTTTGTACCTGACAAGACATCATAAAAACAGGTTCCTAGAAGGAAAGATTTACATATCTTAGGGTCGTATAAGTCGATTTTTTCATTTCTTGATGGTCTTCTTATATCTAGAGCATCACTACCCATTAACTGTTCGAGAAGCTTTCTCTGTTCAGCTGCCATTGTTGATGTTAAGGAAGGAAGTTGTCTGAGAGGAGTTGTTAGAGTAGAGGTAGCTGGATATGAAATACTTAGAGTAGTTCTTCGCGTGAGGCTCATGTACAATTTGCGGCGGAAGAGAAATGGTACGGCGTGAACACGTTCCGGAAGATGATGAAGGTGTGTAGATTCGACAGTCTCGACGTGGTCTGTTTCACAGTGAGTGCTAGAGAGCTAATTGTAAAATTAAGAATGAAGTGGACTAATTCTTTGTCGGTAGCTTCCGGGTTACTGGTGTTAGCTTCGGCTGTTCGAGGAGATTGGGGGATTAAGGATGGATCTGTGTCGATTACAGGAAAGAACAGTGTTGGTAGTAGAGAGTAAGTAGAAGTATGAACTCGCGTGGAGTGGAGGCTTGAACTACGGGGCTAGGCTTTACGAGGGCACTACCGACACCATACTAACAAATTCACTTTAGATTTTCCGAGATCCAATCAATTGAGCTTGGACAAGGTAGTATTGCAAAGATCAAGTTCCAGACCTTGAAAGATGGTAATGGAGCTAGGGCTCATCAAACAGTGGCTCAATTAAAAGATATTTCAAATGAAGATTTAGAGTTCATGTTTACAGCTACAGTTCGTCCTAATGGAAAATCAGATATTTCAATTCCCCATAAATCTGTTCCGGTCGCACTTCAAGGAAAGCCCTTGAAACTATCGTTGTTAGTTGGGTCATTTGGAGAAGATAAGCCAATTCTGGTTGAAATCAGTGATTCATTCACTGTTGAAAAGACTGAAGAATTAAAGAGACCTTCCAGGTTAACAATCCTACCTGAATTACGTCACACTTTCCGCTCTGCCCCTAAGACAGTAGCTGCCCCAATTGCAATTGCCTTTCTTTCAGTAGTAGTTGCACTTCTTCTTGGGCTACTTATATTCTGGCTTGGAACTGCCGATTTAGCTTCTTTTTCATCTGCTTTATCCAAATCCCCACTTGGTCACATTGGTCTATTAGCGTCATTGGTGGCATTTGAAGTTGTATTTGTAAGATACTTCCAAGGAACTAGCATTTTCGACACTTTGTTCGCGATTGCTGTCATATCACCAATTGCCATTTTCACGGGGTCTCGCGCATTACGTGAAGTTCGTGAACGTCGTCTCAAGGGCGAATTTAACTAAAAATAAACCCATCCTCCTGCCTCCCCTCTTCTGCCTCCGGCGGCTGGGCTCCGCCCAGACCCGTTGCTCCGCTCCGCGGAGAGACTATGCTGCCAGGTTTGGGCTGTTTGACAGGACCAGTGTCTCGCGGCAAAAAAATTACTCTGCGGAGCGGAACTACGGGTCCGGGCAAGGCCCGGCCGCCGGAGGCAGAAAGAGAAGATAGATTATGTGCGTGAATAAATGTCATGTATATTAAGAATCATCAGGGTTAGCTACAAACAGTCGAATCTTTCCAATGTCTTCTTCAACGCTTTTTATGCTTGATACACTTTGAGTACGAGAAAGCGGCCCATAGGACGTAGTGTCTGCTGATTTAATGCTACCGGATTCTTCCTGTCGTCCCGATGTTGCAAGCGATGCTGATGCGCTGAATTTATATACTCCGTCAGAAACACCACTTGTTGGAGTAGAAGATCCTGCTTGAGCGGCGGCAACCGCTGCTGCTTGGGCTGCTGCTTGGGCTGGATTCATGGGCATATCGTCATCTTCGTCATCAATTTCACTCGCTAATAATCGTGGAGTTAAATGAGAATGGCGTGGATCTATCGCGCGTCGTAACAACGATTTAGCATAGATTGTGTTGGTCTTCACCAACGCACTTCCACTCGGCTTTGTCGAAATGCCAACTGGTAAGCCCCATATTTTAGGAGATGCATCGCTCCAAGCCACCGCTGAATTACGGCGCATTTGGCGGACATATGCAGAAACAACTCCCATTCCTGGAATTTCAGGCTTTGCTGGGATATTAGCCAATGCACTATTACCACTACTGGAGGAAGCAGTGGTAGCTGACCTCGTAGCTGATGATACAGCCGGTGAAATTGTATTGGTCGTGGTAGTTCCATTATTACTAACTCGCGATGAAACACTGTTTCCTCTACTATGACTAGGGAGAGACGGTTGGAACGAGGTTTGACTAGCATACGGATTGGGGAATGATATTGGCGGACGTGCTCCAACTACATTGGCGTTGGAGTTGCTAGGTGCTGACATATATAGGGGCTGTGAGAACGACGCTCCGCTGCTCGCACTGTGTGCACTACCACTTCGTCGATGGGAAAACTGCTGTTGTGAAGAGCGCGAAGCAGGACTCACATTTTGATCAGAATCGTACGTATTATTTGTAGGGACAAGAATTGGAGGAACATGTGGAGGGTGCTGAGTTGGTGCTGCCGGGGGTGGTGATGCTGAACTTGGAGGAATAGTTGGCGGTGGTGGTTGGGATAAATCTGGCTGATAATATCCCGACAAGACAGATTGAGGTTGTTGATTGACAATACCTTCTTGATGTGGAGGTACCGGAGGTGTCGAATAAGCGTATTGAGACTTAGGCTGGATTGAAGTCTGTGATTGATAGTGAGCTTGAGGTTGTGCTTGGGATCGTACTTGTGACTGTGGTTGATAATATGTTTGTGATTGTATTGATGGTTGAGGGTAAGATTGAGCCTGTGCTTGTGCTTGAGCAGTAGCATGAAATAGCGCCTGTGGTTGAGCCTGATACTGCTGGGCCTGGCCAGGATACGGAACTGGCATTGACATGGTGCCCACTCTATCGCTCGAATAATGCTCTTCAGAGTTATAAAATGGAGGAGATGGACTATGACTTCTCAAAGCAGGACTCATTCCTCTGTCTGGGGGTAGTAATGGTGGATTAGATAAACTTGAAGATGATGTTCTTGGTGAGATGTTATCATTTTCTAGATATGGAATGCTTCTAGGCGGTACTGGTACTGATCCTGATCCACTACTTAATGGTCTCGGTGGGTATCCACTGTTTGATGAGTTGTTACTGCCAGTTGATCTAGTAGGAGCTATGCCCACGCCTTCATACAAACTACTCCTTTGAGTAGCAGAGGGTGATGTATTTGAATCATGCGAAACTGGCATTCTTCTCACGGGCTTTCGTTTCGGTGGACCAGCATGAGGTGGAGGGACAGGAGGCATTGATCTTTGTGTCATAGTTCCAGAAACAAATTCAGGAGGATGTTCTCCTCCATCGGTTGGTAAATCTGATACCGGCTTTCCATTCAGATAGCCGTTCATTATGTGAAGTATGCAATTTGAAAGGATGTTGTTGACTGGATATTAACGAGGTGAATTTCAGTACGGACTATTGTTGTTTTGTCACAGTCAATGTTTCAAATATCAGAAAAAAGTTGAATTCAGTATAGATAGTAACAACTCTTCTACCATGACTATATATAAAAGTTAGAATGAAATTTACGACGTCCTTCTTAATCACATAGCTTTAGTGTCGACATTGTATAGTACCATGGGTCTTATCAGTACAATGGAATAGTGTTGAAACCAATAAGTAACAGATCGTAATGCGTAAATACCGATATACCAACCCGGCAGTATAGCTGGTTATAATTTTTTGCTCTACGTCACAACCTTATTCTCTATCAACTTACAATTAAATATATTAATAAAAGAAGTGAAAATCAAAAAGTCTTTCTTGTTTGTTTGTTTCGTCGCTTCCTCGATTCGTTACTTCTTTACTTGGTTCCTCGGTTACTTCTTCCTTCCCTTTCTTTTCTCTTTATCCTCTCTTTTCTCTACTTCCTTGTTTGTTATAAATGAATTCTAAGTGTGGCTTGTCACACTCACCCTTCTTTCTTCAAAAACTTATTGGCCGTCTTTTGAACCTTTTATTACTAAAACTTGAAACATTGAAGGGGGCCCTGTATGATTGGAAGCCGATTAGTCGGTTGTAATAAGTTTACTATTATCGCCCGTATTTGGTACTAATCGTATTCATATGACGGTAAGTGCACCCTCAAACCTTACGTTCGGGGAAAGAAAGCGCCGCGCGCGGCGAATAAGTAGTTTACGGCAGATTAGTCGGTGGGGGTAAGTAACGAACGCCAAGGTTTGGCATTTGGCAAAGTTAGGGTGCTGAGAACTAGCACAGCCAAGTTGATTATTCAAAAGGAGTTATTGAGTTATTAGAGAGTAAATAGCGAATTCATAGTGAAATTATAACTTGCATTGTACTGCTTTTCCAAGTTAACCCTGGTTATGTCCGTGCTGCTTTTGACCCACCACTGTATTCCACTATGCATCATCCCACCACCCGCTGAACCCTCACACATATGCAATAGATTAAGCTTAAACTCTTATTAATGTATCGAAGAAGTTATACGAAGCGCAGTGTTAATTTTCTGACATTGAATGTATCTCATTTGTCTCGTATATTAGTCTGTGACAGCACTGGTACTGCCTATATGTTCGTATAGATAGTGGTCTATTCTCTTAACGGAAATAGACTAGACTACTACTGTTAGTAGAATTCGACTTGTCACTATATAGTATATTATATATGGAGGCTGTTTTAGAATCATTTAATCAGCCTTAAATTTGTGTACCATTAGGGTATTGAACTATATCAGGGAATACATTTAACATTTTTCTCCTTTTCGAGAAACTTAAGCATCAGAAATGTAGACATTGAAATCAGGTGGTCAGTCGTAGTTGTAGTGAGTCCGTCACCGAGTGATGATCTCAATTCCCAATTAATCGACGGCTTGACGTTGGCAAGCAGGTGGAGGTTGCGAAGAATGCTTTCAGAGGGTGATTAGCCGGATGATGACATAGCGGAGATGTGCTTTCTCGTTGGTTTGCTATAGAAAACAACATAAAATGAAAATAAATAATAATTAAAAAGCAAGACGATACAGTCAGCCAGTGTTGACCAGACCTACCATAGGCTCAGACCTACCATAGGCTTAAGATGCTCTTGTCCCACGGCAGACTCAAGCGTAGCTCGAACAACGCGTCCGGGCAAAGCCCGGCAGCCGGAGGCCAGACAGAGAGGAAAAGGGCTACGGATCAAGACGGTGGAGGGGAATCTTGAAAAGAGTTGGTGATCCATCGGAAACCACCAGAATTATCATGAACAGCAAAAACCTTGCCTTTTATAAGGGCTAGAGGGAGAGGTCCATAAGATCTTGAATCTAGACTTTGAGAAAGATTCTCACCAGTAACCCAACAATGACCTTTAGGGACTTTAATAAACTTATCATATTGACCAATTGATGGATCGATTAAAACAATATCGCCCGGCATTCCAGTTATTCGTTTACAGACTCGTTGAGAAGGATCAGTTGGTTTAGCGGCGACAATCATATCGCCCACATCACAATTTTTTCCACGACGAGATAATTTGTTTACATGAACAAAATCTCCAGAGAAGTTCAATGTTGGAAGCATTGATTCACCATATGTCTCTGTTAACTCATATAAATCACTATGCACAAGATGTACAGTGCATGCTATTCTTAAAGCCCATGAACTTGTAGTCCAAATCGTAGAAAGAAAACTGGCCATATCCTATATCTGTCAGTCTACACTACAATTCTGATACAACATGACGTGCTTAACTACTTCACCAGTTGGCCTCACAATGTGCGGCGTTGTTATGGCCTCCGGCCTAGCTCTGCTCTACTCTGCCCGTGCTGCGCTACGCGGAGAAACCTGAAGCACCAAATCCCTCCGCGTAGCGGAGCGACGGGTCCGGGCAGAGCCCGGCCGCCGGAGGCAGAAATAGGGAGTAATAATGTTCATTATATTGGCACTAACGCCAACGGTCAGATTCAATGAATTTATGGATCATCTCCAGAGCTATCTTATTAGCAGAAGGCTTGCCTGTGACAGTAACAAGTCTATCAGCACTTCTAGCGGCTGGAGCATCGCCAATCTTAATCATACATCCGGATGTCTGGCGGATTTCGTTAATTCGTAGTCCAGATTTACCAATGACACTACCTATAACGTCATTCGGTATATGCACTTGCTGACTGATGGTTCCATCTGCGTTGGTAGAAGACGAGCCAAGAATCACCTTGTCTGGATTACTGGTCTGAGAAATAATGTCTCCAGCAGAACCGGAACGAGAATTGGCTCTGGGACCGGTATCTGTATAGTAAAGGTCTCGTTCATCACGTTCACGTCCTCTCCCGCGTTCACGATCTCTGTCACGGTAGCCATCTCTATCACTTGAATTACGCATAGATGCTGGACCCGTAGGAAGGGCAACCACAGGCTCAAGCTCAACAGATACAGAATCGGTAATGGATGAAGTAGATCCAGCCGACGAAGGATTTATATATGGATTGTAACTGGCTAACAATTCATTCACCGATTGCCTTCTGAATGTATCAGGATGGCCATAACTTCCAATCAGTGATTGTGGTTGGTAAGGAATACAACTTGATAAAGCTTCTTCAACAACGTCGGAAGTGAATGAATCGTACACACTTTGAATTACTTTGGTCACAGTCAGGACACCAGTTGCTAGTTTATTTACATCATGTGACGTTATAGTAAACGTTTTTTCACTAGAAAATGGAATGAATGTTGTAGAGAGGTTGTATATAGGAATTGGAGAAGTGACAATAGTAGAGTCATCGTTTGCGTTTGAGAGTGAAATTTTAGTTACTGGTGGTTCCGATGATGGTAATTTAAATTTCGTACGGTTGATGAGTACGAGCAGCAGGTGAGAAATCAGTAATTTAACGGTGGTTGAGGTAGAACTCAGCACTTCGGTCTGATATACTGCTTGCTCATTTTTATCCTGTGAAGACTTCTTCTTCCCCCTGGTGGATCTCACATGATCTGACCCTAATTGAGATTCTTTATGCTCTTCCGTTACTTGTAATACCATTCTAGCATTATCAGCCTCCACAATTCTTTTTATAGCATTTGAGATAGAAATTGGTGTACCAGTCAATATCAGAATTCGCTCAACAGCTCCTTCTACTGCCTCTTCAACTATCAAATTTTCAAGACTCGATTCCAATCTAATCTTCTCAAGTTGGTAGCTACTACCACCGAAATTATTATCGTGACCTTCGCCTTTTTCCTGGACATCATTGTCTTGCTTAACTTCAAGTCCACTTTCTAAAAAACTACCAAGACTTCGACTTATTAACCATCGTATAGTTATTGAAGTTGGAGAAAGATTCCTGTCTAAAACTTCTTCATCTTCTTCCGCTGCCAGTCCGTGTTTCCCTGTCAATCCAGTATTTACTCCAATTGCTGGCCTCTTTTTTCTTCCCCCACTCTCAGCAACCGGTGCCTTTCTTTTGGCCATTTTTTAAGTGAATTAATTTTTAACCTGAGTTTAAATATGAAGGTCGGTACTGAGTACGAAGATAGTTGTCGAGCGTGCAGCTAGCTACAAGTTGAGAAGTGATACCCGATATAAGCATGATGGCACCTTACTGACCTCAGCAATCTTGTTTTTAAATTCATTATTTTTTCAATTGACATGCTACACGGATACTATTAAATTCATAGAAGTAAATTACATAAAAATATGATACGTTACTGGTAAACTGATGTTCAGGATTGGAACTATTCAACTTCCTGACCCCTTTATAGCACCATTAATATACATTACATCTTCGAAACGATTCATCACGTGACCACCAGAATCTAAGTGCAATTCTATTTAGTTAAAATTACCTTAGTAAAGTTTTCAGGTTATCATTACAATTTCTTCTTATTTCTCTATTTATTTATTTCAGCTTATCATCTTTTTTTCTTCTTCCATTTCCCTTTCTGCGGCGTATTTTCATATCAGTTCCCTGCGGCTGATAAGATTTTTCATGCAGGTCTGAAATTTCAACCGATGATCCTAAATATTTTTTTTGCGAATCATCACTATCAGGATATACCACCAACAAGCACAAAAAAATGGCTAAATCTAAGAAAGAATCCAAGGACGTATCCATGACTAAAGAAGAAGATTCTGTCGATAATTACGAGAAGAGATTATCAGCACTTTTACCATTTGCTTCTCCATTGGCTCCTAAGAAGTTGAACAAGAAGGTCCTCAAGACCGTCAAGAAAGGTTAGTCTCTGCCTCCGGCAGCCGGGCTCCGCCAGGACCCGTCGCTCGCTCAGCTCAATGATGCTGTGATTCACACGTTCGAGAACTAGTACTAACGCCATTTCAAGCTTCCAAGGCCAAACATGTCAAGCGTGGTGTCAAGGAAGTCGTCAAATCTCTTAGAAAAGGCGAAAAAGGCCTTGTAATTATTGCTGGAGATATCAGCCCCGGTGATGTTATTTCTCATATCCCCGTTTTGTGTGAGGATAGTAAAGTTCCATATGTATTTATTCCATCTAAGGAGGACTTAGGATCCGCCGGTGCTACTAAGCGACCAACTTCGTGTGTTATGATTGTTCCCGGCGGCGGCAAGAAGAAGGAGGACAAGAGCAAGACTGATGAGTATAGAGAGGGATTCGATGATATCGTAAAGGAGATCCCCAATATCTAAAGGGATGTATGTTATTTTGTATATTTTAGTTTTTATGATTTATTAAATTTGTACGTGCGCACCGAGTGGCTCGCGTAGCGAGCACAACGGGTCTGGGCGGAGCCCAGCAGCCAGAGGCAGAATACTTAATTCTCAGCAATCTTGGATCTGACCCATCCTTCAAGTCCCCCCTTGATAATGATATCTTGCATACTCTCTCCAAGTTCACCAACCTTGGATGTGAGAATTACCGGACCAGAAATGGATCCTTCACGGACCGTGACAGTGGCTGTTTTGACATCATATTGGGCAAATAAGCCAGTTCGGATGGTGAGCTCGGATTCTTTCCGAGCAGCGAAGCGATCTCTAAGTAATTTGATGAGAGCTGGGATTTCTAAAGTGAGAAGGGCATTGTTGATAGAATTGCGGCTGAAAATATTACCAAAAGAACCAGCAATGATTAATTTGATATCACGAGCAAGAATGGCAGTAGCAGCTTGTTCACGAGAAGAACCAGTGCCAAAATTGAATCCACTTACAATAATATCACCAGCTTTAGTTTTAGACCCAAAGTTACTGTCATAATTCTCCATACAAACTTCAGCCATTTTATCACGAGGAACATCATCTTGATAGGTGTATTTACCGGGATAGATTGCATCGGTGTTGATATTATCCGCATCGCATAATACAAGCTCACCTTCAATAGACTCTGGAAATCCAGGAAGGATGGAGATTGTAGCAGTTTCGGCGGTCGTAGAAGTCGAATTGGAGCTTTCTTCCTCGCCACCTTCAACAATCGAACTCTTAATTCCCTTGGCAGCTTCAGGCAATTTTCCATCCATCTCGGCAGGGAATCCGATTTTACCCAAGACAGCAGAAGCAGCAACTACCTCTGGTGATGCAAGATATGCTAATGCGTCTCGAGATCCCATACGACCCTTGAAATTACGATTTGTGGCCGAAATACCAACCTCACCATCTTCTAATAACCCAGTACCAAGTCCAATACAAGGACCACAACCAGCAGGGAGTGGTTTAGCACCAGCTTCTATTAAATCATTCCATGCTCCAACTTGTTCAGCATCTTTTTGAACCAAACTTGAAGCAGCAGCAACATAAAATTCGACTCCTTCTTTAACTTTTCTACCTTTAATAACTTTAGCAGCAGCAACAATGTCTGATAATCTTGAATTAGTACACGACACAAGATATGCCTTGTTAATTTTAATATTATCTTTAGACAATTGCGATAATGGAGTAGCTACTTTTACTGAATTAGGTCCACTGACATAAGGAGATAAAGTGCTCAAATCTAAAGTGAGATACTTGGCAAACTTAGCATCACTATCAGCAGTAATAATATTATTCTTAACAGAATCAATCGTTGATCTACTAATACGAGGATGATTATCCTTTTTAATATACTTCTTCAATCTTTCCTCATACCAGTCGATTAAAGTTTTATCAACAGGGAATAATCCAGATAATGCACCCCATTCAGTAGTCATATTGGCAATTGTCAATCTTTCATCAACAGACAACTTCTCCACTCCTTCACCAACAAATTCAATAGCATGATTTAAAACTTCATCATTATTGAAAACACCACATAAAGCAACAATAACATCCTTACCACTAACACCTGGTTGAAGCTGACCTGTTAATTCAACTCTAGCCACAGGAGGAATCTGCCACCATGTCATACCAGTAGCCCAAATAGAAGCTGCATCAGTTCGAACAATTGGAGTACCTAAACAACCCACACCACCATAAGTGTTTGAATGTGAATCAGAAGCAACAGTTAAATTATATGGAAAAGCATAACCCTCTTCTACCAAAATCTGATGACCAATACCTCTACCAGCAGGATAAAAGTCGACTCCCTGTTCCTTTGCGAAATTTTCAATATTTCTATATTTTTCAAGGTTTTTCTCTGATTTGTTTTGAACATCATGATCCAAAGTACAAACCACTTGTCTATTGTCCTTAACTTTGGAAGCACCCAATCCTTTAAATTTCAAAGCAACTGGCCATGAATTATCATGAGACATACAATGAGATGGCCTTATAGAAACATAATCACCACTTCTAACCTCTTTACCAGGAGAAACCCCCACAGCATACCTCTGGACAATTTTCTCGGTCAAAGTTTGAGCATTCAAAAATCTAGAAGTAGAAAAGAACCGGGAATGGCTATTTCTATTTAATGATTGCCTTAATCTAAGCATTCTTTTGATTATTTATTTATCTTTCTTCCACCCTTGGATGAATGTAAGATCAAATCTCGCTTGGTTCTGATATGGACGCTTTTGAGTCATTAACATTACCCTGACCAATGATATGCTCATGATGACGCTTAATTTTTCAAAAGATTGCGCAAGATAGAGGCTAGGGTGGTTATCCGTCGATCCCCCACACCCTGCCTCCGGCGGCTGAGCTCCGCCCAGACCCGTTGCTCCGCTTCGCCGATATGTTCAAGACAATTCTAATTTAATATACATCCATACTATTCACAATATCCTCTTCGTTTTTGGCAAACTGAATGAACATGTTTGATCGCATGATCCCACCTTCACCAGGATTCGGCGGTTTGAATTGTTGCAGAGTTTTCGAAAATTCAATATATTCGTTAGGCCGTCCTTGATTAACAATCGTTATATCATATGCATCGGAAAATTCCTTATATCGAGGACAATCTTTGATTTGATGCGAGTACTCGTCACAGAATTTACATCTCAATTGTACCCGCCGGGGATTGGGGACCTTTGGCTCAGACCATTCGGACGACGAAATGTTCTTACAAGATCCTTCTTTCCACCAGATAAGTTCGAACTTTTGAACTACTTGGTTTAATCGGGCCGATTGTACATCATTGTTTGATAAGGCTCCGCCAAGTCGGATGAAAAAATTGGCCATGTCCTCCAGTGGGACATGATTATCTCCCAGTATTAGATGATGCCTCTGATGTAGAGCAAAAATAAACTGAGGGTGGAATGAGGACAGAAATGTTTCTCGAAGCTTGTCAGGGAGAAGTCCCAATGCAAGAAGATATTGTTCATTAGGCTCCATATATCGCTTGCGAATTAGCAAACTGGTAATGTGTTGCCATCTATCTAGAATAAACTTCATCTGATATTTCTCATCCCCTTGGAACGACTCTCCTGGGTCAAGTAGTATATATAAGCATGACTTGAATTCCGCCAGGTCATCATCAGCCAGTGGTCCAAAATCTTTCGAAAAATGATTATTATACTGTGGATTCGGTACTCCATCAAAAGACTCAAAATTCTCGCACAGAAGAAATGGGCTTTGCAATAAAGGTTCTTCTTTGGTATGCGAACAGGCGGAATTATAGGTAACACCTCGAGGAGGAGGGAAGATATAGGAATCCTTTGGCACCAACGGGCAATTAATTACAAAGCTAACGGAAGTGTCTATTTTTCTTGGAAGTGGTTTGTTTCTTTGATCGACTTTTTTTATAGACTCTCCCAGCATACCAGTTGAAATGTACATGTTTTTCACAGACCATTCCACGTAGTGTTGGAATACGGAACTATCATGGTACTTCTTAATAATAGTTATAATATCTTCGAATTTATCAATTTCGGATTCCTTAACTGTCAGATGTCGTAGAAAATACCCGTCTCCAGAAAACTCTGCAGCCACAAGAAATAAAACATATTCTCCAAATCTTTGAGGTAAACATTTAATAAGAGTTAAATATCCATATTCTACTGATATTTGTTTCTTTTCAATAGCAGCATTGGTTACTAGAGCCCAAGTATCATAAAATTTATTAATATCAAACGATTCAGATTTTGAATGACGTCTCCAACTACTAGCCAATATTTCATATTGATCATGAGGTACTTCGGAAATAGTTGCATCAATCAATTTCAATGAATAACGATATGCAGTTTTGAAAGTCTTTTCTATCCTTCCAAACCAATCGGATGCTTGTTCGGTAGATATTTTCTTTCTTCGATTGAGATATGAACATACGTTATGGATATCACTTCCGCTTTTTGCATCTCCTTCTAGTAAAGCTAATCGAATATAATCAGGAAACGATCCCAAGAATAGTAGAATAATATCTGACCAAGTGAGCTCGTCTGTCTCGTATAATTTCAGTCCATACATATAAAAAGCCTTCGAAAAAGAAATCAATTTTTGAACATAACGAGAGCAAAAAAGTTCAGCGCTATCGTTATCTTTATACTGTCTTGCCATAGCATATAATGCACCAGGGGACACATAATATTTTCGGTGATTTTGTATAATAAAAGATTGGCTATCAGAAGGTGGAAATGTTAAAAATAGAGATGCTATGAAACGATTCCAATCATTAGCTTTAAGTGCTTCATCATGACGAGTCAATTTTCGAATGTGAGGAAGGCAATTTTCAAGGAAAAGCTGGCATTTCTGTTTATCATTTAGTTCAGTAGTTTCCTTTTCGAATATAGAAATATAACTAGATAGAGAATGTCCACTGAATATGGGTATCATTTTCGGAGTTTAGTTGTGGGGGTATTGGAATTAGGTCTGTGTCGTTTCAGGCCTGATACTAAGTATGCATTGGAAGTTTTTAGCAATATCAGCTTAGGATTATAATATCCAAGGGATTTCTTTTGCTTGAGAAAGTAGCTACACTTTCAATGGTATTTTGAGGTAATCAAAAACGGAGACCACTTAATGTGAAAATAGAAGCCGCATAAAATATCATTCCGCATAGACTTCTTCTTCACTCGTTAACATTCTCCATTAGACGATGCTATGAATAGGCAAAATCATGGCAGTATTTCAAAGTATGGTAAGTAATAGTATCTCAAAAATATGGTTTGTTTTATTACTAACTTTTTTTAGAGGATACAATTCGGGGGTGCGTGAAATCATCAACAGTTAGTATTATAATTGCGTCTCCATTAAGTGGAGTTTATACTGAGGTTCCAAAATACCTTTTTAAAGAAATTGGACAAAGTGGATGTGTGGGCATTGTTGTGAACAATCCAGAGGAGTGCGCTAGTCAGTTGGTGGAGTCCATAGATAAAAAACCAGGGCGAGCGTCTGGAGTGGAATTGGAAGGGCGATGTGTAGGGTTTACGATACCATTTAGATATATCGTTAGCCGAGACACGAAAGTGAAGTATCTTACTGCGGATATGTTGTTGAGGGAAGCATTAATAGACCCATTGTTGAGATCTTACAGGATTATTTATGTGGAGAATGTTCATGAGCGGAAGGCTTGGACTGATATTTTATTAGGGGTTTTGAAGAAGATTGAGAAAGTCAGAAGGGAAGATTTGAAGGTAGTGATTCACAGCATAACGGATGATGTAGTAGAAGTACTGAGTGGATTTTTCTCGCGGAGCGAGAACAACGGGTCTGGACAGCGCCCAGCCGCTGGAGGCACAGGGCCAAATGTAATTCAAGTTGAAGAAGATTCTGTACTTAATCAGGTTGATGTGCTTTATTCTGTGCAATCTAGTGCAGATTATGTTCAAGCTGCGGTGGATGTGGTTTTTGGATTGTATAGCGGTAATAATGGTGGTCTAGTTGAGGCGTCGACGATTGTTGTATTTTTGGCGACTAACGGGGATGTTAGTAAGGCAGTACGAATGTTGAGGGGGTATAATGGTATTCCTAATGGAGTAGATGTTGTGGATGGAGTTCCAGGTATCAAAGAATTAGCAGGAGGAGGACTGGTTGTTGTTAGTTGTGATAGTGGTTTGGAATATGATATAAGATTGCTGTCATGTGGAACAGTGCGGTATGTTGTAGATTGCGGATATCGTAGTGTATCATGGTATGATAGAAGTAACAATTCAGTGAATAACGTGGTTAGTTATCCAATTGCAAAGTCACAAGCGGAATTGAGAAGGATGTTAGCTTCACACGGTGATGGTACAGGGAAATGTTTTCGTTTGTATACTGAGCAAGCGGCTTTCAATATTCTTACTGATGGATATTTGCCTGAGATTCATGGAGCATCTGATTTGCCTGAAATTTTATATCGATTAAAAATCATTGGTATTGATAATATCGCACGATCATTTCCATTTCTTACTTCTCCTTCTGTAGAATTATTTTCATCTACATTAGCTACATTATATTGGCTAGGAGTGATTGATGATATTGGGAAAGTTACAAAAATGGGAGAACAAATAGCATTGCTTCCAATTTACTTACCATTAGCAAGAGCTATATATTTCTCTTCACAGTCCAATTGTTTACCAGAAATGATTTCAATCATTTCCATGGTAATTGTTGGTGGATTACCTAGAGTTCTGATGAAATCAGAACAAGCAATGGTTGATAATAAACGATTCTATACAATTGAAGGAGATTATATCACATTGTTAAACATTTACTCTTTATATATGTCCACGAGAAAGACCGATGGACTTTCGTTCATGAAAAAGTGGGCCAGAAATCATGGAATCAATGGAGATAGTCTGGAACGAGCAAGACAAATTCACAATCAATTACAAACGGCAGTGTCCAGAAATATATCTCTTCCCTCAACCTCATCTACACCGTCCTCTCCTCAACAATTGATTCGTAACATATCTAACTGTATTACCAAATCACTCTTTCTCCAGCTTGCCAAACGCGTATCCGAAAACACTTACGAATTAATGAATACCGCCAACCCTACGATTGTCAAGCCAGATACATTCTCTGTTTACCGAGATCTCACTAAACCGCTAGCTTCTCCTTGGGTAGTATATGAAAAACTCATTCAAGGTTCTGACGGAATAATTTATATGACTGGAATAAACATGGCAGATCGATCCACCTTAGAGTCTACTGGCTATTATAAATCAATCCGAAAATAAATCTAACTCCACTCTACTCTCCTCCTCACTCTGCCTCCGGCGGCTGGGCTCCGCCCAGACCCGTAGCTCCGCTTCGCGGAGAGACTCAGTACATACACCTCCGACAAGCGGACCGCGGAGCGACCTCTGCATCTCAGGGGTAGATCCGGAAAAATCCTTGCCGAATATGCATAATCGGTGAAACTTCAAATCACACGCCTTCATCTTGCCAAAGCTTTTCCTATAACCTGCCAAAATATGACTACGACCGAATCATACATCTTCCTTTGCATTTCCTCCCCCTTTCTCATGTAATTTTCCGAGTACCACGACCCCTGCTATCTCATCTCACCTCACATGTTCCTCTCCCTCTCCCCCTGTTTAGTTAGTCCAATTTGCCCCTGCTTGCACTGAAACGCCTCTTTGTCGTGCGACCTTTTTCTGGGCAAGGAAACAAACCACTTGCTACACTCTCATCCCCCTTTATAAAAATGAAGAAGAATCCATTTACCTCATATAAACCAACCTTTTAAAAGTTCTATCTAAAAGCTAATTCCATAAACTAAAACTTTATCTTTATAAAAACAAGATTCCTTTAAATTCCCTCAAATCGCTACATAATATCTTTATAATATTCTTATCAAAACTTTCCAACCTCGTTATAGAAATATAAATCTGAGTGTTGCTTTCGTTCTCGTTATCGCCCTATAACGAACCACCACCCTAAAACCTCGAAACAAACCATTTCCTGAGCACTCCACCCATCATTGCCACCCCACCAGCAACTGATCTAAAGCCCTCCCTATCATTTCAATCATCTATCTCTCGCTGCGCTTACTGATATTGCACCACAACGCCCCACTACCGCTCTGCACAAACTCCTTACCCACTTAACGACTGCAAATAATAACCCTTAACTCTCTCTTCTCTCCCTCCCTGTCCGAACCACTTACCTATACATCTACCACCTTTTGTTTTGTTTTTTTTTCATTTCTTCATACGTAACATATACCTGCTCATTTGTCTGCAAAAAAGTTTTTGTTTTCAACAACTCCTACTTCAGACTAAAGCTTCAACGCAATTCGCCCCTGTAATTTCATAAATTGTGAATCATTATAAAGTTTAATTGAATTATCAACCTGAAACCAACTTTACCCCTATCACCTTGGTACTGCCATCAGAAATTTCTTACTCAGAAAATATAATCTCTAATCCTTCAATTGTCTATATATAATAACCACAATATGTCTGCTTCCACCCCTACCTCATCTATTTCCACTCCTACTCGCCGTTTCCCTTCGATTCTCACTTGGGAAAACCCTATCAAATCGGGTACTGTTTTAGCAGAGATTTTAGGCGTTATTGCTGTCATTCGATATGCGAATCTTCTTCGTTTAGCTCTTCATTTGACTTATATCGCCATTGGTATTACTGGTACTACTGAATTTATTACTAGACATATCTATGGTAGCTCTAGTGGTTTAGTTTCTTCTTATCGTCCATCTCGATTTATTAATGTTACCCAGCAATGCATTGAAAAATACACTTCTTTAATTGCTCAAGGAATCGCTTGTTCTATTTCTGAAGCTAAGAAATTGCTCGATGCTGAAGATCTATCCTTATCTTTAGGTTCCTTTATCTCTGTTTATATTGCTTACGTATTGACTGGCTTTTTATCCATTTCCACCTTGGCTTTTATTATTGTCTTTGCTGCATTCACTCTTCCTCCTCTTTACTTGCAATTCCAAAAGGAGATTGATGAATTATTAGCTCATTTCCATAAGCAAGCTCATGAGAAATATCACGAAGTTCATGGCCATGTGATGAAAGCTGCTGGTCCCCATCTTGATCTTATTAAAGGTCATATTGACACCGTTGCTTCTGCTGTTGGTATCAATCGTGGCGGGTTCCCAGTTGGTTCTACCGGTAGTAAACAAGATATCCCCACCAAACCTGTTGAACCAGTTGAGGTCCCTGGTGGAGCTGCTATTTCCAATTCTGAGCCCATTCCTGAAAAGAAAGCCAAAAAGCTCTCTGAAGAAGCTAATGATATTCTCAAGTCTCATGAAGCCACTAAAGACTATGATTCTGTCCCTACTATTCTTGGTAATGTTTCTCTAGATCCCAATACTTCTTCCACCCCTAATCCACCCACTGCCGAAGATTATATTTCCGAAATTAAAGATGCAGCCTCTGATGCCGTCCATTCAAATTAAGTGTTTTCTCTCTTGTTAGGTCTATAGCGTCGTACAAAATTAACTATTATTCTTCATGACTCATTTGCCTCCGAAGGCTGGGCTCCGCCCAGACCCGTTTGCTCGCTTCGCTCGGGAAGTTGGCAATATTGCAGGTATAAAATAAATGTTGCCAAGTCAAAACCACGAAGCGAGTTCAATAGGCCGAGCGGACTCGGGTATAGGAAAAATAAATTAATAACTAAATCCATTAGAATAAAGGATATAATCAAAATCAGCGCTCTTCCTAAGCCTATTGATGAGTAATTGCGTTCGAGAATAACCATTATATCCTCGTAACATGGACCATTGATTAATCAACTCAGAATCAGCTTGTGCCAAACCATACTGCAAAGCACGATAATGCGCACAATAATAACACGTGGATTGGCTGTTATATTCGCTGAATAAACCACAAGTATGTAGCATACCATTGATTGAATTTACAACCAAGTGGGATAAATTGATTGTGGTATTCGAAAAAATGAACTGGTTCTGCCTCCAGTTCCTACAGTAAAAGGGCTTCATTCCTCGTGGGAGATATTGAATGTGAAACAAAAAATAATATAATTATATTTGACAGTTGAAAGGAATAACTGTTGTAGCAATGTCTCAAGTCGAAATTGGATTTCTGAGGAATATGGTAATATTTTTGAAGTCATTATATTCTTGGTTCGTTGCTCCAGTTTACTGTGTCATAGTTTACTGTTGTAGCAATGTCTCAAGTCGAAATTGGATTTCTGAACTTAACATACCCACTATCCATGGTTTATGATCTGTGCTCTCGATCATTGAAGAGAAATAAGTTGGACTTGGTGTTCCTGTTGTATTCTTGCTGCCATTATTCATTCTTTCTAATCCAGTTTTCGCTATTCTCGTTATCCTTTCGTATTAATTCTTATCCCTTTTCTGGTAATTCCTTAATATCTTCTTTCGTTGAATAAATAGTATAAACATTGTATTAATACATTGTCTCTTTATTGTATATTTCGTTATTGAGTTTGCATCCTAGGTTTCACTCTTTTTGTTAAATGGACCGGAGTTCATCAAACAACTAAATAGAGTGTCATTTGCCTGAGCTTGCCAAGCTGTGTGATGTGGAGACCAAAATGTACTTGATATGATAGGCAATTGCTAATTTATTATTACCACGTATTCTTGGGTATTTCTATCGTGTACTGCCATTGGGCTTCGATTATAGGTCACATTCTTTCGTTACTAACACCGGGCAGCAGAGGCACATTACGTTTTGCAAAAGGGAATATTTTCTTTTCTATTATTCTGACAGATAGTGAGGATTATAGGGAAATAATGTCTTTTCTCTATTATTGCGAGCTTATAGGTACCGAGCCCAAAATCATCATTCAATCTTATATGTTTAATATGCATAGTCTCAGTTAGCATATATGGAGTCTGGAATATTACAAGAGTTACTAAAGTCAAGTCAATTGATAAATAAAGTCACCAGCTTCATTATGACCCTGTTTCAGGATTGAAGGGTAGGCCGATTCTAACCATGCAGGTTAAGTGCAGTTCCTCATACGCGAAGAGTAAGAATCATCTCATCTTGGCATTTAGCCAGGAAGTTGGGAAAGGGAAACGGATTT